>WBMZ01010938.1:176412-249060 GCA_013400975.1 Atrichornis clamosus | reverse complement strand
ACAAACCCACCACACCTGGGTTCCCTGGGTCTAAGAAGTGAGGGAGCAGGACAACTGTCTGTGGTGAAACAGGGACAGAGGAGAACCTGGGACTGAGGCACAGAGGCTGGTTTGTGGTGGAAGCTGAGAGTGGTGCCAGTGATGCTGGAGCTGGAGGAAAAGCAGTACAGGAGCAGTAGATCAAGGAAAAGGAGCATCTGACTGAGGCAGGAGGGACAAAGGAAAAAGGATGGGCAGGTTCGGGGGAGTCAGAAGGCTGGATACAGGCACACAGAGCTGGAACTGGGGGACAGCTGAAAATGGCCAAGCACCTCAGAGAGCCACTGGGAGGAACAAGGGGTGGGAGGTGACAGCTGGGAGCCAGGGAAAAGCGGGAGTGTGGAATTCGTGATGGGACAGGAACCTTTCACCCATAGGCAACTGGTTTGGATCCTGTTCAAGTCAAGAGTGAAGAAGAAGCAGAGATGGCTGTGGGGAGGTGCTAAAGGAGCTGTTGGTCCCAGTCCAGTTCCTAGCAATGGATGTCACATCTGCTGGAGTCAGCACAGCTGGAAGGGCTGCTCCCAGGCACTGGAGAAACCACAGGCTGCCTGGAAAGGGAGGCAACTGCAAGGCAAGGAGGAGGCCCAGGAGAGGGACTTGTGTTCTCAGGCCTGCCATTTCCCTGCTGTGTAACACTGCAGCACTTTCAGTGAGAACTTGCAGCTGCCCCAGGTCACTTCCTGCTGGTTTGGCCACTTTTAAATGAGTGTTAGACCTTGCTCTCATTTAAAAGTCAGACCAGCCTGTATGTCCCATAACTTCTGTGGGATGGTTGGGCTGAGCTGATCTAACAGCTCCTGCCAGCTCCAGTTGTCCGTGGATAGTGACACTTGGATAACCAGTTCTGCTTATGATGCCAGCAGAAACCCCCCACAGGGGGAAAGAGAGGACGTGTTTCTGTCAGGTTAATAATGCAGGTTAAGCACCTTGAAGTGCTGCCCCACTGTTGTTCTCTTAATGCTCCTGGTGGATCATAATCACCTGTTAAATTTCACATAAAATTGTGCATCATAATTGCAAAGTAACACTGCAAATCACGTGGCCAGTACTGCAGACCCCCTGGCTGGACTGCCAAGCATTTCAGAAACAGAGTTTGTGCAGCAGCACAGTCTGCTCTGCCTGGTGATTTGTGGGGAAACATCTCCTCCAAACGGTGGCTCAGAGAGGGTAACAGCTCTGAGTCAGTCCTAGGGGCTGCTGCCTGTCTCTTGCCAAGGAAAGACGAGGAAATGTCCTCCCTAGGGTGGTTTCACACGAGCTGGCCCAGTAGTTCAGCAGTACCAACAGGTATTGGTGGCCCTCTGTCACCTTCCCTCTTCTCCTCTGACACATTTCTGCTGCATGACTGCTGTTGCTTCTGGCGCTCCCTGGAGCCCTCCTGTGCTCAGGCAGCTCCCTGGAATGGCAGGAGTCAGAGCAGCAGGAGAGGAGGAGCTCTGGGTGCCTTAAGGAGTTGCAGCGTGTCGGTGAGTGGTCTGGTGGTGCAAGCAGTGCTAGAACAGCTGGCCAGGGCTGGGATGGCATCAGGAAAAGTTCTCTCTTTTTTTTTCTTTTTCTTTCTTTATTTTTCCCCCACCAGAGAGCTGCAGTGTAGGCTCAGCTTTATATAAAAACATGCCCTAAATGTACTTTGTTACCCCTCTCCTCCTTGGGACTGTCCCACAGCCCCTTCCAAGAGAAACACATGTACACACACACTCACACACTCTCACACACAGGCTCCTGGCAGCTTGTTGGAAAACACTCGAGTAAAGAATAATTAAAAGGGCACGATCCTTACAAGAATCCTTACAACATCAATCATGTCACTAGCTTCAAACTTTGGGAGGCAAGTATAAAAGGTCAAAACCATGTTCATAAAATGGGGGCTGGCCAGAGAAGGGTTTTTTTCCTTTAGAAAATGTTCTGTGTACCAACATCTCTGTCCCTGTGAGTAATACAACAACAAGGGAATTCAGATTATTCGGACAAACTAAACCTTGCCATTTTTTCCTATTATTGTTCTCTTCAAACTTTGCCTGCTCAGGTTTTTTTCACTTCCTTCAACTTCATGCAAGGAATGCTGTAGTTGTGTTCTGTTAATGTGATTGAAGATGTTCAGAGCCACCATTCTGGAAGAGATTCCATTTTTGCTTGGCATACAACTGCTGCTAGTGTAAAGAACTTTAAAAGGCAAAAAATGTAAGGGTCTGGTGGTTCCTTTTCATGGCTGTGGGGCCCTTGCCTGCATATATTGTGATTCTTTCAGTGTAGCAGCTCTCCGTTAGCAAACTAAAGTAAGTTAGCACAGTGTCCTCCAGCTCCTGTATTTATCTGGAAATGGAGCACATAATCCATTATTTATAACTGTTTATCTCAAAGGGACTGTCAAATCCCCATTTCTGTCCTTTCCACAATTATCTCTAGAATGCAAGCAGATATTTTGCTTTTTTCCGATGATGTGATTGTAATACGACCAACACGAGCAACAACTGAAGTTCAGAGTAATGATAAGCATATGGCTGCTTTGGGGATTCTGGCTTTGACCTTGATGTCACAGCTTAGTTCTGGACGTGATGTCCTTCACAGTAGTAAGTTAGGGCCTTTGTTGTTATTATTATTATTATTATTATTATTATTATTATTATTATTATTATTATTTTCAGGGTGTTTCTTGCGAGCCTAACAGTTACTTATTTGGACATTTTGTACAGAAATTGCACTGACAAGGTTTTGAGTTTCACCTATGTACTGATTCCTGAGAGGTGCTAAGCAGATGTCTTGTATCTGGTGATAAACTTCAGGTACCAGAAGATGAGCAGCATTAAAGGGAAGAAACTCAAGGACTCCTTATTTAAATAAAGTGGGATGTTCCTCTTACTGCTGAGGGTTCACCTGGAGGATGTGGTGGAATGGCTGAAGTTGCTGATGGAGGTGCACTGATATTAAAGAAAATTCTTGTTGGGACTCTGTAAAGTTCCAGGATTTGGTTGTTCTAAAAAAAACACGGGGACAGTTATTAATTTTTAACCTCTCTTCCTAAGGAAATGAGGTGTCTGCAACCACACTGTCTGAACATGTCTGTCTGAAAGTGCCCTACCAAAAACTTCTGAGCCAGTTGGCAACTTTCAACTACTATGGACAGAGGGTAATACTGTGTTTCTTCATGTTTGGTTAAAGCAGACATTTGTACAGAGGAGAGAGAAATTAATAACGCCAAAGATGAAAACACTTCACTCTGAGCTCCATTGAATCCTTGGCACCAAAGAGTCTTTTTAGGAGAGGGATGTCAGGAAAGCTTCTGAGGAAGAGCTTTGATCTGGGAGTGCTCTGCATTAGCCACCCAACCACAGGGCACAGAGCCACAGCAGGCATAAGTCTTATTTTCATTTTCTGAACTTATTGATGACTCTTCCTGTCATTTTTGTAAGAAATTCAATCCATCTTATTCAGGAAACTCTTGTATAATAATCTGAGCAATGAATATACATTAATTCCTGTCCCCACAGGCTAATGTTTTTTCTACAGTGAAACCATTTGTTTCTGTAGTGAAGACAAATTCTGCAGCATGACATTGACATGGTGCTATTGATGGAATATGCTTCTGTGGAAAAAACCCTCTGTTCTTACAGAAACCAACAACAACAAAAAAAGTCTTTGGTGTTAACATCACAATTGGTCGGTAACTTGTGGGCTCCACATGGTACCAAATTCAAGAAGAAAAGTGTTCCAAGTGTCTTCCTGATAGTCAAGCTGGTATTAACTCAGTGGGTGCATTTGCACAGCATCATTTTATGCATTTGTTCTTTTCCTTTTTTTGCTACTGAATCTAGGAAACATTGGAGTACTGTGAAGAGTTTGGTGTTGCTCTGTAAATGTTTTTGTAAGTTTCTGTCTTCAGAAAAGTAAAAAAAATTGAAGGCAAAGAAAGCCAGGTGTTTTGAGAGGAAAGACTTCTCTATTTTTAGTAGCTCTGTGGTAGAAAAAGAGAACAGCATTTGCCAAAGAAACAGCTCCACTTGTGGCTCAACATCCTCAAGAATCACAGAAAGAATCAGAGGACAAAATACTAGAAAGCAGCACCTCGGTTCTTTTAGGAAAGAGCAGACCGACTCTGCTGGTTGGTAATTATTGATGTCTCTGCCTCATCGGCTTCCTCCCCTTGGGAACTGAAGGGCTGCCAGCAGGTGAAGCTGTTCGCTGTGGGTGGGAATAACCCCGTGCAAGCAGGGAAAGCACCACGAGGTGTGTGCAGCCCTGGCAGCACGGGGGATTTGCAGCAGAGAGGGTGGGTAGCAGGGGGGACGTGAGGGAGCCAGGCTGGGGCTGTGGGGAAAGGGGCAGTGCCACAGGGGGAGCCTGAAGTGGCTTCACCCCAAGCCAACCGTGCCCATGAAGTGCCTTTCTGAGCAGTAGAACTGAGTGCTGGCTTGTTTGTAGTGCTGCACAGCTTCTCGCTGCAGTTACCCTCACTGGAAACACATATTTGTTTCTGTGTTCTGGGTCTGCTGTGCAATTCTGTATGGGCCCCTGAACAGCTGGGGTTTTTTTACTTCACGTTGTTCATGGAAAGAATTAAATGCAGATAATCTGTTTAACATCTGACAAGATTGCACAGCCCTTGTACTGAAGGAGACCTCCTGAGCTGCTCCTTGGCACGTGCTGCTCTAAGGCAGCAGACCAGCACTCACTTTAATCTACCCAGATAAAACTCTGGGGGTCTGGGACACCCCGAGATCTGTGACCCAGGGCCTTGGCAATTGTCTGAGTAATTATTAGCACTATTAATGTCCATTAACACTTTTTCTCTCCACATAAATTGCCTAGCCGGAAAAGAAAGATGGTATTCTCATCACAATAAAGGGGAAAATTGCCGAGATTGGTTTAGAATGTCTGTTCACCTTTTTGTGTCTTTCTCCATGTACCCATCCCTGGGATTGCTAACTGGAAGTAAAAGGTGTCTGGGTAAAGCAAGTGCCTGATGGAGCACAGCACCACAGAGCGAGGTGCTCAGTGCCCGCCAGGCTTCTGTGTACCGAGGCACTGATCTCATACTGAAGGTGTAAGGAAAAGAGACTCTTAGGACCCTCCTTACCTTTCTTTTCGACCTGCATTTTCTTTACCAGGAGAGCAGTGCTGCTGAGTAAAGCTTCGCATATTCCTCTGCCCAGGCTCTTCTGGTGTCGGGCTCTGGCACTACCCTTATGCTTCAAACTCCTTCTCCACTTGCTCCCTTCCGTTTGACAAAGGCTGCCTTGTGCTTCAGGATCTCTCCTCGAGGCTGTGCTCCCGTTTCCTTTTGGGAGCATCGCTCTCCAGGAATGCTGGACTTCTGCCCCCTCTGCTGGCTGAGCTCTGGGCAGCGTCTCTTTGAAGCAGTAAATTGGTTTTATTATGACTTGGACAGATCTCTGCACCCCTATAACACACCACTGTTTTCAAAGAGACAAGCCTTTGGGGGTGGAAGTAAAACTGGTGAATAACATGTTCAGGAACTTGTGCATGTTGAAGCAAAAGGAGTAGCAGGATGAGTGATGGGTGATGTAACTAATAAATCATGAGAGTGTGGCTAAGATCTGTCCTGTGCTACCCTCGACTAAGGTGTGTTATCTGGATCTGTTTTCACTTTCAGACTTATTTTTTCTAAAGATGTTTCAGCCCTGGGTATTTGCCATTAGTGAAGTACTAGAAATCATTAGGAAACCTCAAGTTAACAGCATAAAATAATGGTGAAAGAGCTTCCTGAAAGTGAGAGACTCAGAGAAATCAGATTTTAATTTTCAGTGCCGTAATAAACCTGTTCTCCCATTGGCTCCTCCTCTCCTTGACTCCTGGCAGTGCAGGAGATGTACGTTTAAGTACAAAACCAGATCTGGATTTACAGTTTCACTTGAGAAGTCACTAAACACTGTTTTCTTTTTACAGATTTCTCTTGGTGCTGATTTGTTTAATATTCAGCGTACTGTCTACTATAGAGCATTATTCTGAATTTGCCATTGGAACCCTTTTCTGGATGGTAAGTGAAGTTTTTGGGGAAGGACTGCTCAGTTTGACTAAACCTAAATTGCTGTGGGTGAGCAAGGGAGATAACTGTTAAAAATCCTCGTGCAAAGCAGGGCGTTTAAAAGAGTACCTGCTTTCACAAAGAAAGGTCACAGTTTAATGGGGATGATTATTTCCTCGGTCTCTAAACTATTGGGGACACTTGTTAGATGAGCAGCTTTTATAAACTTGCTGTTCCTGTAGGAAAAAGGCGTAACCAGTGTCCATCACTCTGAGGCAGCGTGGAGCAGGATGTTCTGTGGGAATGGATTTTTAAAACGTGTCTTTTCTAAGCCTTAAGGCAAAAACCTGGCCCAGAGCCCTGCTCTCCAGAAGTGAGTGGTTGCTGCCAGCCTGGTTTGCAGGGTGTGGGACAGGAAGGAAGAGTTTCTGTCACTCTGCTGGCACCAGTGATTCACTTGGAAGTTGGTGCTTGCCTGGTGACACCCAAAGGTACAAAAAACTTGCAGGAGGACTCCAGACTTTGCCAAAACCTCTTGATCGGGCTTCTGCCTCCACAGCAAGAGGCTGTAATGTTTTCTTGGTGATCTGCAGTTTGTGTGTCAGTTTGGATTTGTAAATGGCATCTGGCAGGATACGGCGTTAAAAGCCAAACTACTCAGTGAGCCAGGTGTGTTTCCTCCTTTGAGGATTAATCTGTTTTCAGGGTTAGAGGTCATGTATTTTTCTACCAGGAGAGGTCGCCATGGTAGTTTGTAAAAGACCAATTTTCATTTTTATTTAATTGTAAATGACCTTGCAAAAAGAGAGCTTCTTGACTTGTGGCACTGCTTGCACTAACAGTGCTGTTTTGGACACAAGAACAAAATATTATTTTTATCGTACACATGATGGTTTTACACAGTGTGAGTAGCAGAGCACAATAAATATCAATTTGTATAATGACTGTTACAGGTGTAAAGAGAAAAGTTTTCTCTGTTTTAGTATCTTGATGTTAATTCCTTTCTAAATTTAAGAATGCCAAGAGTATTCTTGACTTTGAGAAAATAAATTGGTTTTGCTATAAATCACATTGATCCAACGTGGTTAATTTCATTTTACCTGTATGCCATGATGTTTGCAGTGTGGCCAGTGCACTGGAGTGAGGGAGAAGTAGGAAATATTGCTTATCTCGACTTGCTTTCCAGTTCAGAGCACATAATCCAAGTGGGAAATCAGTGCAACCTTTTCTGGCCAAGAGGAGATGGCAAAATTCCTGTGTGGGAATTGGTCTGCAGGATTGGAGCAAATGCTTCCTTATTTCAGTGCTTTATCTCTGATAGGGGTCTGTCTTCAATGAAAGAAAGAGGAAGGTTTTATAACAAAGCTGTTGTGTATTAAAACAGCTGAAATCCTTCTGAGCCTTTTCTTTGGCTCTCCCCAGGGGTCACCATGCTCTGCTCACATTCTCCTGCAGTTTTCCCAGGTTTTTTGGGAAAGGCTCTAAATGTGCTGTCCTGGAAGCAGAGCCACAAACAAGGTGGACGCTCTTAGTGCTTCAGCTGCCATCCCCTCTCCTGTTCACCAGGGCTGGGTGCTGGATTCCAGTGGTTTTTCTGGATGAGCTCTGGCCCTGTGGTACCCCTTCCTTTTGGAGACAGACTTTGGAGACCTCTACTTCCCCCTGCTGTGTTTTTTTGCTGGAAAAAGCACCTTCATGCCTTCCAAGCACATGGAGAACTGCAGCTCCCAGCACTGGGGACCCCGCACCCTCCAGGACTCTGTTTCCAGGGTCCTCACTTGGTGCCTCTGGTGTCAGCCCTCCCTGCCCTCTTGGCTGCTGGGAGTTCTCACGGAGTGACGGCATTTAGCAGGGATGAGCATTCCCATGCTTGCAAATTCTGTTGGAGAAAAGGCTCAGATGTGAACTTAGAAGTTCCCACGCCAGCTCCTGCTTGAGTTTTCCAGGCCAGAGCCTCCTGTCGTGGCTGAATTTAGGAGGCAGGGCTTAAGAAGAGGATCTCATGGAAGACAGTCTGATACCTGAAGCTCACAGGTGCTCTTCCTGCATTTTATTATTACAATATAAAGCATTATTAAAATAGATATGGAATTGTGTTTCATACATTAAACACTTTAGGAAAAAAATTGTCTACAAGTCTTTCAACACGTTCCATAAGCTCAAGTTGTCTGCTGAGTGATCTTGCTGAGTTATCTTTCTGGAACCAAAAAGCATCTGGATGTGAATTAAAATGCAATTATCCTTGTGGGTTATATTACCTGCTCAAAAATTGTTGAGCCTGTAGTTAATTGTCTTTGGAGAAAAACTGTTGCTTCAAAAGAATTAAAAATTAAATCTCCCTCTCTGACTCACCCAGCTGCCTTGAATGTAGTGGCCACAGGCACTGGTAGCACGATGTGCTTCCCTCAGGAGTGCGTGTTCCATACAGGAAACATCAAATGTCAATAAACTGAGAGATAAGGATACTCTTGGTAGGAAGTCAGCAAATTCAGCATATTTGTCAGGTGTGCATGGAAATATTATTTTAGGAAATGTTAGAGAAATCCATTTCATTCCAAACAACAAACTTCTAAAATTTTAGTGCCTTGATTTAATCTGGAAGCTGTAAGTCTGAGTAAGCAAATGGTACTCTAGGACACTTAGCAGCATTTGGCATTTTTTCCTCCATATTTTGGGTATTCTATTTCCACACAGGGTGTCTGTCATCTCTGTAAGAGCCAGCATGATGGTAGAAAATAAATATTCTCAGAACCAGTGGGTTTTCAGCGAGCATTTGAGCAGCTCTTAGGCTGAACAAGTCAGTAAAGCAACGTTTTCAGCTCTAAGGACTGGCAGACCTTGGAGCCAGGTTATCAGATGAAGTTTGGGGCAGAAGTGCACGTGTGCAAACACTGGGACTGTTCAAGCTTTGTGCTGCTTCTGAGGCCCCATTGTTGGGGCTGCCCTTCCCTGCCCGGGTCTCGGTGAGCACACACTCTCCATTGAGCCATCCCACTTCCTCCTTCCACCCAGCACCTCAATATCCCAATAAAAACGTGAAGAGAGCCTTGTGTGTGCTCTCCACCTAAAACACAGCTGCAGCTGAGAAAATACCCTTCTTTTTCATGTGTGCACTTCAATCAGTGCAGCCAGCCTCCCTCTCCTGCCCCTCCAGTGCAGTTATCCACAACCAAACCGGGACAGGCTGTAAATTCCAGGCTGTGGATTGCATTTACACACAACTGTGCAAAAGTGTTGGTTTTCTGCGTTTGTCTGAGCAATTTTTTTATTTGGTCATCAACGATATTCTTGGGCAAAAAGTTGATGGTTTTTCCATGAGAGTTTCTTATTTGACTGATTGAATTAGATATGCATGGAAGATATTTCCTTACAGATTTCCCTTTAAGCTTATTTTTTGCATATTTTTCATTACATTTATAAAATGAAGTTACACAAAAAATAGCAAAAACAAGATAATGTATTTTTTAATGATTAATCTGGGGAGGTGGGGGGGTGCAGGGAAGAGGAGACTTATGGAGCGGCCAGACTTCAGAAAAATTAAAAATATACAAAAATGAAATTAATTTAAGGGCAAGGAATATTACAGGTGTGCTTTGGGTCTTTTTCCCAGAGAAGAGGGAGAAGTAGAGAATAATGGAATGCTGCTACTGACTTCAGCAGAGATGTCAGGCAGCACAGGCCCAGTTTAAAATCTGTAATTAAATTCTAGAGCATCCTTTAGCACGAGAAAACAGGAAGAGCCTGTGACACGTGGGTGTGAAGAATCAAGTCTGAGATGGCTTTTACTTTTATGAGGTTCTTTCCTTTTTTTTCCCTACTCGTTATTTTTGGTTTCAGTTTCATTAGAGGAGTTCACCCCTGGCCTTCTGTTGATGCCAAACTGCTTTCCAGGTTTGTTAAATATGCTCAGAATCCTTCCCTGAAGGATTTCTTCCCTGAATGAAAAGGGGCTGTGGGTTCCTTGTGAGCATAACCCCATTTTGAAGGCAAGGGTTCTGGAAAATCTCAGGAAGCTGGAGGAAGATCTCAAGCTGGCATTCAGATGGATGTAAATTTAATTTGCAGATTGTTTTTGCCGATTTTATTCTGGTTCATATTTTGTCCACGAGTTCTCACCATTGTTTGTAACCATTCCAGTGAGAATTAATACTTTTTTCTGACTTTCCAGAAAACTGCTGGGCTGTTTTTTCTTTTCTTTACCAGAAGGTAAATGTGAAGCAATAAATTTAAGGCTCTGAAAGGTGTTTTTGTGTAGAAGAGGAAAAGGAGGCAGGTTAGGGCCTTTTTCAAAGGTGAATTTAGTGAGGTGGAGCTTGATCAGCCTTGGCAGCCCTGGAAATGGGTGTCTCCTCTGTTTCATGAGGAGCACAACAGGAGTGTCAATGTCATAATCTCCCTTTTTTTTTGAGAGACCCCCTGTACTGCTGTGATGTTTGTCCAGTTCCCATCCTTTTTTGGTCTTTGGCCTGTGTGAGGCTGCCAACAAATGTGTTAATTGCTGTGGTTTCGGGGATGTGGACACCTGTCCAGGACGAAATGAGCTGGGATTAGTAATTCATTTCAAGTTTGGTGAAGATGCAAGTTCCTCCTTTTCCTCCTTCCTGTCAACAATTTATTCTTCCTTTCCATTGACTTCATTGACTCATTGACTCATTGACTTCAGCAGGGTTTTCTGGACAGAGCCAAGATGGGTTCTTGTCCTGATTTTCAAGGATAGGAGGGAAGACCCTGGTGATTACAGACCTGGCACGTACTTATAAAAAGTGAACAGATCAAGCAAAATCCTTTTTATTGTGTCACCCATCTCCACCATCTTATCTGTATTAGTCCTATGAATAAATTAGGTGTGCAAACTGTGCTCTGACTTTTAATGAAAAGCAAAAAACCAACCTCTGACGTCTCTCCTTCTCCCCCTGCCAGGAGATAGTGCTGGTGGTGTTCTTTGGTGCCGAGTACCTGGTGCGGCTGTGGTCTGCAGGCTGCAGGAGTAAATATGTTGGCTTCCGGGGCAGGATCCGCTTTGCCAGGAAGCCAATATCCATCATTGGTAAGATTTAAACTCGTTTTATCCCCTCCCTCTGTTGTAACTACAGATGTCAGAGGCCCTCCTGCGTTTCTGGGCTAAGTCTGTCCCTCAAGCATTTGTCACCTCTGAGAGCCTCTGCAGGGATTTCTGCTTTGGGGCTGCTGGAAGTGAGCATTTCACACCCTGTGGGACACAGGCAGATATCAGCCTTAGGAGGCAGGGCTGTAAAGGGAAAAAATGCCTAAATCTTCTGGTGCAACTGCATGAAATTGATGGGATATTGAACACAAAATCCTTCCTCAGGGACAGACAAATTCTTCACCTGCTCCTAGAGCTGATCCAGGTCAGGAGGCCTGTAGGTATCAGTTTAACTCCTCACCTTGTTCTTGACTTTTCCTTCCCTGCAGAGATGCTGGTTAGGTGGGTGTGTTAGAGGAGGTGACAGTGATGCCATCAGTGGTGTCATCAGACTGTGGCTTCACGTGGTTCTCTCCACTGGGGTTGTGCATCTGTCGATTTGGGTTTACTCTACCNTCTCTCCACTGGGGTTGTGCATCTATTTGTGCATCTATTTGTGCATCGATTTGGGTTTACTCTACTTTTTTGGGTGCTCTTCCTGCACCTGCCCTGGGCACATGGCAAATCCCAGGCTGAGGTGGCAGGAATGCTCTGGGAGGCAAAGGCTCAGGGGAAAGGCGGGAAGGCGGATTGTGATGCAAAGGTCTGGGGGGAGAACGTTTTAAGAGACTGAGAAACAAGCAGGAGGCTGAAGGAAAACCAGCAGGGGCTGAAAATACGTGGGGCTGAAAGGTGGCGGTGCAAGGGCAGAAGGATGTGCTGAAGACTGCAACATAGATCTGTTTGGACCAGGAAACTGGGATTGGTGGGAGAAGTCTGAACATTGGAAACTAGGAGGAAAACTAGGAGCAGAGGAGAAGCAGAGATAGAAGAACAGGTTTGGGGGGGAAAAAAAAGAAAGAAATATCTCTACCACGTAGAACACTTCCAGGAAAGTACAAATTAACAAAATCTATTTTACTCTCACTACTCATTTTCTAAGCATCAGTTTTTTCCTCCTTCAGTGCTGCCCATTGGATGGATATGGAAATGTCTGATAATTTAGTAAAGGCTTGATGCATCATTTGCTTAAAGGCAAAGATCTGTGTTATGGTGTGGTGGGAGGAAAACCCCCCCTAAATTCTGACCTTTACAAATGTATGTTCACACAGATCCATGATAAAGGAACAGCATAAAAAATTTGGGAAGTTGGACATTCAAAAGTTAAGCTTAATCCCAAATGGAAGCTTTTTCTGTAGCCTCATCCCTTTAGTTATTTATTTTCATTTTCATAAATGTACAATTATTGCAGTAGAGCCTTTAAACTGAGTGCTCTCCCCTGGGGAGGAATCCAGCTTTTACAGCAAAAATCAGACTGATACTGGAAATTCATTCACTGTAGAACTTCCTCAATACCTGTTGCAGAAAATACCTGGTTGTGAATGAGGCAGGAGCACATTTAGAGGAGAGGAAAAAACAAGTTAACCTTGTGGAAGGAAATGTTTTCTGCTGAGGCTGGATCCCATCCTGCCCCTTGCCCAGGATCCCAGGGAACTCTGTGGTTGCCACTCAAATCAGTTTGCACAAGGGGCTTCTGGATGCCCAAATCCAGACTCTGAAGTCCAGAGGTTCTGAGCCCTCCCAGCTGCAGGTGGAGTCAGCAGGGCTGCGTTTTTGAAGTGCTCTATCATGTGAAGTGCTCTGAAGGATGAAGTGCTGCCTGCTTGAAACTGGCGAGGAAAGTTTACCACAACTTCTCCTTGTTCTGCCTCCACTTGCTACCCTTTAATAAAACTACCCTTAATTTCTGGTTGGAATTTGAAAGTGAAGCATTTAGATGCTCCAAAGAGTTTTACCACAGATACGCCTGTGAGGAAATTAGAAAAATATCTTCTCAGAATAATGTCACAATGAGGTTCAATAATTAAAAAAGAATAGACAAGGTGACTGAATTAGGATGAGAGAAAACAGGGGGTGCTGGCACTGTGAACACAATCTGTCATTTGCACTGTATAAGGCTGGAACTGTGTAAACTGCAGGGTTGTGGAAACAAACGAAAAAAAGGAGCTCTGGAAACAATTATTTTTTCATACAAAGACTGTATCACAAAATAAACTAACAATTCTGATTTTCTTTTAGCCAGCCTTTGTTCTGACAGTTGCCTTGACTTTGAAAGCTTGGCTTTACAGCTTTGGTACAACTTTTAAAGCAAGTGTGCGTGTGTGTGTGTGTATGCATGGTGCTTGACTGCATTTCATCACTGAGTGAAGCAAACCCTTGCATGTCTTCTGAAATCAGAAGCCTGGAGCCAAAATATGGATCCATTTCTAGGGTGTACATGTGCCTCTGCATTTGCTGTTTTTGTGGCAAGCTTTGAAACTTCCATTATTAAATTCATCCTGGAAGAAGTTGCAGCCATTGGGGTTTTGATGTGAAACTATTACATTCACTCACTGCCCACCAAATTTCATCTAACAATTGCTTTTTTTGAAAGGCTTTCCTTAAGCTGCAGTTGCTGTGTGTTTCAGTGCTGAGATCTACAAAAAACCTAATACATTCTTTTTTCTTTTGTTTGTTTTTAACAGATCTAATTGTGGTAGTGGCCTCAATTATTGTGCTGAGCATAGGCTCCAACGGGCAGGTGTTTGCCACCTCTGCAATAAGGTAAGTTCTCTGCAGCCCTTCACTGCTACAGATGTTATTAGAGGTGCCTCTAATTGCCTAATTCCCAATTTAGCTGTACCTCTAATTCTCCTAACACAGGAAAAGTTATTTTGTTGAAGCACTGGGTGCTTTGTGCTTGGTTGGGAAAGGAGAGTGCAGGAACAAGGTGGATGAAAAATGGTGGGAATGCTGAGGCCAAGTGGAAAACCAAAATGTTATGTCCTATTTGAAATATCAAACAGGGCTCTTTCTGAGGCAGGAGAGTATTGCAGGACATGGGTTTATTTGAGAAGTATCCAGACAGCACTTAGCTCAGTACTTCTGGAGTATGAGGAACTCAAGAGTAATTCTGCTTTGGTGGATTTGTTTGGCACCAGTAGCTCACACCCTTCATGACCCAGAAGCGTTGGATGTGCACGGTGTTTGTTCAGCTTGCACCGAGCCTGTTTTGGGAGGCAAAGTGGGTAAAGAGGAGAAAAGGCTGATAAGCAGTAGGAGCACTTCCCACTACTCCTGACTTCACTTCCAAGGCGTGCTGCACGTTCTGCTACAGCCTCTGACTCCCAGTGCAGTCAGATCCCTGGGAAGTGGGAGTGTCCAGTGCTGTCTAAACCACCTGGCTGTGTGGGGCTGGAGGGAACTCCAAGTGTGAAGTGTTTTTAAGGTAACTCTCATCACAAACTTTTATGGGATGATAAAGGTTCACACAGGCAGCAGGAATGGGATTTACCAGCTCATGCAGGAAAAGAGGAAAGTGAAAGTGAACATTCCAAAGGTTGGGTTTTTTTTTTAATTTGACTAGAGGTGTAGGAAGGACTCAATGAAAAGGCCCCCTGTGTGTTTACACGTGAGCCCAGTGGGTTTGGGGCTCAGGACAGCCTTTCCCAGTGTCCTACAGCTCAGAATGCTCTGAGACAGAGGTTAAACCACATCCCTGCAGTGCTGTCATTGCTCCACTGATAAACCAGCCGGCAAGTCAGGCAAGTCTGAATTAAAGAGCAAAACCTACATCCACCACAACATTTTAAGGATAGCTAAAGAAAACCAAAAGTACTTCTAGTGAAAAATGTTCAGGAAAATGAAGCATTTCTTCTTTCCTGCTCTCCACTGATTTGTTTTGGGGATAAGACAGTAGGATGACTTAGGCAAACAAAGTTCGTTGTCAAAAAGTGGCCAAATGAAATATTTCCATGGAATAAAATCATGTCGATTATTATTTTTCTTTAGTTGAAAATATTTGGAGCTTGTGGTTCAGTTATTCTCCTAAAAACACACAGGGCTGTCTCTATGTCCAATTAGATCAGGTAGATTTCAATAAATCACCCAACAAGGGTTTCAGTAAGACCACGTTTGGTTCATATTCTGCTTTTGGCAAACAGAGAAAAAGGTTTGATCATACTTAGGTTAGCAAAGCTTGGTTTTCCCTGGAAAGGAGGAATTTAAGAATCAGAATCATGTAAAACATGCAAGTTTCCCCTGCGTTTGTTCTTCTGTTAAATAATTGTTTTCCAAGTCAATATTTCTGCTAATTTGGCCTATGATGAAATGTGACCCAAACACAGAGATGCCTCAGTGTGAGAGGCAGCCCGGGCAGGGGCAGAGCTGTCAGTCCTTTACCGGGGCAGGGTGCAGTGGGCATGGGCAGCTGTGGGTGGACCGGGCAGAGCTGGCCTCCAGCGCTTTTATTTATTAATTATGTGTATTTCATGCCCTGCTTTTCCCGCAGGGGGATCCGGTTTCTGCAGATCCTCCGCATGCTGCACGTGGACCGCCAGGGGGGCACCTGGCGGCTGCTGGGATCCGTGGTGTTCATCCACCGCCAGGTACCCGGCCCCGGGCAGCCCCTCCCGCCGGGGCTCCAGCCACCACCTCCTCCCAGTGAGCTCCTGTGTTGCGCAGGAAAAAACACCTTTAAACTCCGTCGTGTGCTGCTTGCTACTCTTTACTACTCAGGGCTTGCAGGGTATAAGCACCAGTGTTTTAATTTTTTTAAGTGAGCTGTTGTGCTCTTTGAGGTTGTCCTTCAATATCATCCATTAAATGCAGTTTTGTGGGCTGCCCTCCATGTGGCAAATGCTGTCCACTGTCTCCACAGGAGATGTGTTCCCGGCTTGGTTGCTCTGTGGAAAGCCAAGCACCAGTGGAAAAGCCTTGCTAGGGGAAGTCAATTATTGAAATAATTCTCTTTTCTTCTCCCTGAATAAGGAGTTTCATTCTATAAATAAAAAAAAAAACCAACTATGTTATGGTAACAGGCAAGAAAAGTTACTACTTCAGGGATGTAGTCACAGAGGCAAGCTTGGCTATAAATGTTGCATGTCTGTTAAAGCTTTGAAACAATTTTTCTGTATAAAAGTTCATTAAGCAGGAAAACTTTACAAGTTCTCCACAGGCTTTAAAATATTTCTGGTTTCGAGTCTTCATGGGATCTCTTTATGGAAAAGTAGCTTTATTAATGTAATAGAAATGTAAATCATTAGCCTTTAAATCCTGCACGTCATACCACAGTGTGGATTAATGCTCTGCTATTAATGCTCATATCAGGCTTGTAGGGGGGCCTAACTTCTTCTTTATGAGTGTGGATTTGTTGTCCAGATATTGACAAATATTTGCAGGTTTCCACACAGAGAGTTTTAAATTTTCTAGTTAGAAAACTGTTTTTTCTGGGACAGAGAACAGGATGTGCTCCATCCAAGCGATTCATTTAATACTGAAAGTTAATATTCTGCCCTTTATTTTTCCCCCTCCAGTACTGTAGGAAATTGTACGTCCCAAGGGCTGCGCAGAAGGGATGCCCAGCAAAGTGCCGTGGGACAAAGCCTCCTTTCATGCTGCACAACAGGATGGCTTTGAGGGCTCCAAGGCTGTGTGGTCTTCATTTATTTTGCTTGCACTGCCTGGGTATCTTGCTAGGGCAGAGCTGATTTCCAAATACTTCCTCAGCGTTTGCTCACCTCGCTGACAGAGCTGTTGGAGAACACTTTTTTCCTGTGGGTGTTCAGAGTTTTAGTCGAGAATCAGGAAACACTATCTCCAAAATACAACATTTAAATCTTACGTGTCACAAGCATAAGTTCAATGATTTAAAAGGAAAAAAAAATCCTTGAAAAGTGAATTTATGAGTAAACACACCTGAAGTTCTGCTTATCCATAGAAGTGATTATGATGAGAAATAAAACTCCCCAGATCTGCAGTACTTATCCAAGCAGATCACCCACTAACACATTAAGAAAAAAAAATATCAAGCCCACAGTTCAGTATTGACATTGGACATGGCACCAAACAGAAGGAAAAATGGAACCTTTATTCCTGTCCAGCCTCTGAAAGAAATTTGTGTTTAAAAATAAAAAAACCAAAACCAAAACAAAAACACCCCAGCTGCTTTTTCCTCATAGGCAGAGTACAAAGTCCTCACCTATTTTTTTGTGTTTGATGCTCCTTCAGAAAAAAGTGGGGCCCTAAACCCTTAGGCAATGTGAGAAAATAAATGCACATCTTGGTGCCCTGTGGAAGTACCAAGCACTTGTACCTCTGTGGGCCCAGGAGGGCTCAGTAAAGTTGTCCCCAACGATTTCCACGTGTTTGGGAATTCTACACATGGCTGTGTTGGCTCACTCCAGCCCAGGCTGGCTGGGATGCTCTTCTATTTTCAGCAGGCTGAGCCTGTACCAGCACTTCTTGCCAAAGGCAACACAGAGTGAGTCAGTGTCACATGTGGTGGTGGAAAGCCGTGGAGAAATCCTGCAGCTGGCTCCAAATCCGAGTTAGGCACTCTGGCTGCAGCTTGTGAGCTCTGGGTTGGTTCTATCCCTCCTCACCTTGCCTTGTGAGGGCTTCTACTGCTCCTAGGATGGGGAGGGTTCTTGTACTTTTCCCAAGTGTTGAACTTTGTATTGTGTGGCCCTCATTTTAACTGAAGATGTGGATCTATCGGAGTTCAAAAATGTGCTGACTCATCTCCCTCAAAATTCAAATTCACCTTTGTGTGGTTTTGGTTCTTGCTGTTTCCTCTGTGTGTGTGTCTGAAAGTCCCTGCTGAAAAGAGCCATGTGTGTTTGACAGGCCTTTTTATTCCTCAGCTCTTATCTAATAAAAGCCACAGAAATAAATAGTTTTAGGCCTGATGTCTACACATTGCTCTTGTTTTGTGATGATGTTTCTTGAAGCCTGTGTTATTTTAAAATCTGGCTCTTAAATGCAGTATGTGTGAGATTGCTGCCATGGTCCTTAATAATTAAATATAGTCTCTCTAGACACATAGAACACAGATTGGTGGCATTTAGAACAAGTCTAAGGCAGCTGCATTTTCATCTGACCTTTACTTAAAAATAATTTAGTCTTTAACTGAATAGTGCTGGAGCTGAGAGCTGCCAGTGGTGAAATGAACTCAGTAGTTCTGTTGATATCTCACCCACTTTGAAAGGATTTCAAAGGACTGAATTCCTGCCTGCTTCCCCAAAAGCCAGCACTTAAAACCAGAGTTATTCCAATTATCATCCAGAAATAGTCAATTATATGTGTTAACACAAAGAGCTTTGCAAAGCAAGTCATATCAACAAGTGGACAGTGTGCCACTATGATTAGATAAAGGTGAGAAAATAAAGGTGACCAGCATAGAAACTACTGGAAACTCAGGGTTTATTTCCATTTTCAGCTGCCTTGTTTAGCAAAGAGGCCTGCAGAAAGTTAAGGCTTAAATTAAAAGAGTTGCCCGTGGGCAAAATGAAATTCTACCAAAATTCATTGTCTAGGTCATCATTAAGTGCTTAGAGGAAAAACACCTTTTTTTTTTTTGGACCAACATTAGTTAAATATTTCCTGAGCTTTGATTTTAATTAGTGCTATAGGAGAAGGAAGAGGATTTATATTTCCTGCTGCTGAAAGTAGCTGCTTGATACCAGGGCTACTTTTCCCCAGAAAGCTCCTATATGGAAATAAAAAGAAAGAAATTAAAAAAGAAAATCTGAAGGAAGTTTGTTGATAAAATTGAACCTTCCCTCACAAACAGTTTAGAAAACGTGGGCAGAGCATTTCAGAAAATCTGTGAAAACCTGACATACTTTAAAAGGAGAGACAACCCTTCCAGACAGGTTTAATATTTAAATTTATCTTATGGCAATATTTTAATTCCCTTATTGGCTTGGATTCAAGGAAAGAGAAATGAGTGTCAAGAGCTTAAAACAGATGCCAAAGAAGATGAAGGACAACAATGCGTAGTGACAAAGATACCTAAAGACCTACAAAGAAAATAAAGGAGTAATGCATGTCAACTTTAAATAATTGAAGTATGCTGTTTTCCCTCATAACCAGGTATTGATTTCCCTGAGGGTAGGTGAATATCTCATTTAGCACTGCTTTTAAAATCTTTACTAGTTTTTGCAGTGCCACCACACATTTTGGCTCGTTTAAATGCACAAGCGCATTTTTTTCCTGAAGTCTGTAACAATCCTCTATTAAATCACATCAGTTCTGACACAGCTTTCCTGCCCAAAAATCTTTAGAGGAAATGGTATTTTCACAAGGGCTGTATCATGCCCTAACCAAAGTCCCTTCTGCCCCAGCCTTGTTTTTCAGGATTGAAAGCCTAGCATCTACCTAACATATTTTATCCTAAGATTTTCCTGTTTTTCTGGAAGCAAATTTCACACCTGAAAAAAAAACATATTCATTTTCCTACTGTGATGCCAAAAAGGCCCCAGGTATTTACAATGTTTTACAGTGACAGAATACATATATATGAGATGTAAACCTCATATTCTTGTTTGCTTTCTCTTTTAATAGGAACTCATCACCACGCTGTACATCGGATTCCTGGGATTAATTTTTTCATCCTATTTTGTTTACCTTGCTGAGAAGGATGCAGTTGATGAGGATGGCAAGACAGGATTCTCCAGCTATGCGGATGCCCTTTGGTGGGGTGTGGTGAGTCCTTCCCAACGGGATGTGTGTGCAACCAGTGCATGGGGTTTTCTGTTCAAGCTGTGACCTTTTCAGAAAAATCTGGTATTTTTTTCTTTGCAGAATATATTTCTGTAGGGAAGCTTGACAACCTTTCAAAAAGGATACAAGAAAAAAATATAATAAATGCAATTAAATTATTGGGGTATTTAATTTTATTGTGAGAGCAGGTTGGGAACTCGTTACAAAGGGACACTGAATGTTTACAGATATAAAAAGTCCACATCTCAAAAGGGGAATAAATTCCTTTCAAAACCTACACCACTTCTTTTAAACTCTCCTTACTTATCTGCAAAAGCTGCACAGCTTCAAAAGCATATTCTGTATGTGAAAGTTGGGTTCATGACTGTTTTTTGGGATCTTTTTGTGTAAAACTCACTCTCCCAACAATAATTCAGACCTTGATGCAGGTGATGGGTACCTGCTTTTTGCTTTTTTGTCCTTAGATGATGCATAAGCCTCCATCTCAATGAAGTACACAGAAATATGGACTGTATTACCTGTACCCTGAGCTACCACTTTTTAAGTGGTTCAGTATAAAAATATTTTAAACATTAAATTCCTGTCAGTAGGCTGTCTGCGTTTCATTTGCAATCACCTATGACTGTGCCTAACAGTACAAACCCAGAAGAATATAGCAAAAAAAGAAATATTCACTGATGGAGCTGATTATTTAGGGTGCTGGGAAGCAGTGAAACCATGAACCAGCCCACACAACAATCACTTGTTCAAGTCCTCGGTGGACATGGGATAAAGTTTTCAGAATATAAAACCCCATGGTTATAGATATGAGAGAACCTGTAGCTACTGGAGGAAAATAATAAATGTCTCAGAAGCACAGATTGTGCTGCATTTTGAAAGTAAAACAAATTAGGGTATAATTGAAAGATGCCCCAGGTCTACTTTAAGAAAACGAATCAGGACACTTATTCTCCCTTCTTATTCTATTATTGGAGCAGTTCCCCTCAAACACCAGTGTATCACTTGTAGCATCCAGTTCTCTCCATGTTTATTCATGCACAGGTTACTCCTGCGTGTAATAAAAATTCCATGTGAACCCAGTGTACTTTTTCTACCTCTCCTTCCTTTTTTTAAAAAAATTTTTTAGCTCTATTTATCCAGAGCTTGCTTTACAAATTGCATTGAATACTCAGGTATGAAGTGCAAAATACTTCTCAAAGTCAGAAGCTGTGGCATTGATGTGAGTAAAGAGCAAAAAAAAAATTAAGGTCAAAAAACTCAGAATTGTTCATATAAGAATATTTTGGACTTTGGGAATTTAAAGGCAGTTCAGTTATGAAGGCCAACAAAGAAGTTTAAAATGCACTTTACCTTGTAGAGATGGATGAGTCAGGATCTGTGTGTCAAAGTGTGTGGGTTGGACATGCAGAGTGTTCCATGGGCTTTGTTATTTTCCTAAACCTGACTTGCTTTGTGGAACAGCAAGATAAAATCAGCTTTTCTCTCTCTGGCTGTGTGAGGAACACTGTTCAAATTGTTGTTCAAGCTTTTCAGGCATGAGGGCTCCTCAGCATTTGGTGAGTCCCTGTGCAGGTGCAGTTCACAGCTGGGAACAGCGACAAAGGACAAAGTGAATCCCTTTCCTTTTCCCTTCAAATCTCCTGGAACACAGAAGCACAGACGTGGAGTTACTAGGGAGCGAAATTTGATTTTTGCTTTTGCCTTTCAAAACTGAACCATTGGAAAAAAGGAGTCTTGGTAGCAAGTGTTTGAAAGTCTCTGTGTCTGACAAAACCCTCAGAGTGTCGTGGGGAAGGCTCTACTTTGAGCTTGCTGAACTTGAGACAAATGACCTGAGAGGTTTAAATACGGAGAAAAGAGAAAATAGGGAATGACTGAGAGTTGGAATTAAATGCTAACCGCATTCGCCTCCCTCAGTTAAGTGCGCGGGTTTTTCACCTGGATTTTGGCAGGCAAACAGGTTAAACTGCAAAGACGCATCAAAGACTTGTTGTTTTACGTGAAGCCACTCTCAGAACTTGGAGCCTGTAGAACACAGGTAAAAGCATTTCCAACAGCACGGTCAGCCTGCCAGAACTGCAGCCCATGTCACAGCAGCTCTCCTGCCCCTTTTGGGTAGTTTTTTCCTGAGGAAAGAAGCAGAGCACGTAGGAGTTCCCTCCTGTTGGCCCTTCCCTGCGAGCCTCTTGCTGCTGGTGATGCCTGTTGGCCTTGCTGCAAACTCAGCCCCTCTGTGCCATTGCACTGCAGTGAAACAGCTGCTCCAGTCGATTGGTGTTCACTGGCAGAGCTGCTTGGGACCAACTGCTCAGAATTTCCAGCAGTAAATTTCCATGCCAGAGGTAGCAGTCTGCACCCCGGTGCATTTGGTGTGATTTTTGAGGTGTGCAGTTCTGGCTCCTCATACCTGAGGACACCTGCCTGTCTTAAAGCATCCCAGCAGCTCTGGTGACTTCTCCTGAACCAGTCGTTCCCTTTTTGATGTGTAGCTGTGTGTTTTCAGGGCCTGTGTTAGAGCCTGAGCACACAGCTGGACTGTGCCATCAGAAACCTGTGTTACAGAGAGCTGTCATTTTCCAGAGCCCACTTATCCAACACTCCCTGCTCAGAAATGCTGATCACTTTTGGAAGGACATGTAGAAAAAAAATTCTCCTGTGATTGAGCAAGCCAGAGAATTACATTATTTATAATCCTTTCCACATATTCAATGTGCTAATTAGATTACCGAGAAGGAACCCTCTTAAGGTAGCCAGGGAAAAGCTTTCTGAGACATGGTTCAGGCACCTGCAGGAGTCTGCCGGCCAAGTGCCTGCTGTGAAAATGGAAAATTCATCATTTCTGTGGTTCCAGCTTTCCTGCTCTCTTCCATAGTAACACTAAGGCAGCTCAACACCACTGCAGTTTCAGTCCTGAGTGCTGGAAAACTCAGAATAAAAAAACAAACAAACAAAAAACCCAAAAAAACCCAAACCACCCACAAAAAACCAAGAAGTCTTTCATAAGAAAAAGGAGAGGAAAAGGAAGGAGAAATCACAGGCTTTAAGAGGTCATCTGGGTGCACTGAAAGTGCTGTTAAAGAAACACAGCTTTAACTTCCTGCACTGCCCACTAACACAGACTGCATTTCAAAGCTGAGTTTGGGGGGTCTGGTTTAATTTTGGGGCCTGGCAAACTCCTGTGTTTGTACTGCTGGTAGCACACAGCACCCGAATCCCTTCAGCAGCCCCACAAAACCTGGACAAACTCCTGGCAAGGCAGGGATCCTGCTGGGAGCAGCTTGCTGTTCCAAGGAACAATATTCATTCAAGGATATAGATCCTACCAAGTGCTCTTCACCAAGTGGAAAACTCATGATGAATAAACACAAACCTAACTCTTTTTTTTGGAACTTGGAAAAGCTAAGTTTGATAGTAGTTGGTCATTTTTCCCCTGCAAATCTTTCTTCCAGCTCTCTGTAGACCTGCTCTGAGAGTAGGAGAAAATGTATTCTTCCCATGCCTTTATCGCTTGATCATTTCTTCTGAGAAGCCTATTTTTGCTTAACATCTAAGCATTTGTCAGCAATTTTTTCCATAAAATGCAGCCTCTTTTGTAGTCAGGGTGAATTTACCTATTCTTTTAAGTCTGTTTCGGCTGTGTTTCTGCTGCCATTCAAGGCAAGTGAAGGGAGGGGTCTGGGTTTGGGGCTGGTACTCCCAGATAGAAGTGCATTTTTCTATTTAGAGTTCTCCCCGGTGGTGAGGGTTGGTGACAGAACTCCTCAGTTCCCTACCAGGAGCTTTTCACTGCTCTGGGGGACGAGCCACGTTTCTCACACCACCTTATGGCAGCATCAGAGCTCTGAGGATGAAAACCCAACACCCCCATGGGCCAGGTCTCTGTTCCAGACCACGGGCTGTGAGTCTGCCCTGCTGTGAGCTGGGGCCCTGTCCGCTGTGATTCCCGTGGCTTGGGCTTCCTTCTTTGGGACCAGCTGGTTACCCCCCTTCCCTTGGGAAGCAGGGGGCCCTTGTTGCATCACAAACCTTTGTAATGGACCAGCCTCCACCTGGGCACTGCTCGCCTGCAGCACCAGGTCCCTGCTGACCACTGGCTCACACTGACCCCCTGCCTCCTGCTGGGGCTCCTCAGCAATAGCCCCAGACCTCTGTCCTGCCCAGGTCCTCCTGCCTCTGTGGCTCTCCAGGGCTGCCCTGCCAGCTCCACAGAAGCCCCTGCAGACCCCAGACCTGAGGGCACTGACTGGCCTGATGGCCCTGAGCAGGGCACCCCACTGGTGATGCTCCAGGCACCCCCACGGCAGTATTTAAGTATTTATATTTCGTATTTAAGCACAGCACATCCCTGCAGGAGACATTGCTCAGCCGCAGCTGTGCCTGGACGTGGACTCCCTTAATCCCGATTCCTGCCCATGGAATGATGCCTTGCTATTGCCCCACCCCTGTGGAGTGCTGACCACTGCACTGGATCCTAATCCTGTGGCTGGACCTCCCGGCTGGGTGTCAGACCTGCCTCGTTGTGACCCTGCCTTATAATCCCGACTCTTGGAAGGACCTGGCTGCACTTTCTGCTTCTGTTTTGCTTGGGTGGGACTGGGGCCTGCCTGGAGAGGTGCTGCCCTGCTGCCTCCGTGGTCTGCCTTGGCTCTGGGCTCCTGGGGAGCGCCTGACCCCAGATAAGCAATGACCAGGATCCAAGTTTAAGCACCTTACACAGGATTTTGAGTGGCAAAGTGCTGCGTTTGTGAGGGACAGAAGGAAGCCAAGCACAGGGCTCAGTGTGCAGCCCTTGCTCTGCTGGCAGCTTGGCTCTGGGGGAGAACACGTCCTGGAATGGGAGTGTGTTCCTCCTCCAGCCCTGAGGACCCAGCTGGGGTGGTGTTTGTTCTGTCCCTCTTCACTGCTGTCAGCACAGGTTTCCTGATCCCCAAATCCAGGCACTGTTGATTCATCCCTGTCTCCTGATACTTCACTAATTTATTTGCTTTTTTTCCCATGCTTTTTGGAGAAAAATGGTGCCCCGTTGCACTGAAAGAGGTGTTTGTTTCTGGCCCAGGTAACAGTGACCACAATTGGCTATGGAGACAAAGTTCCCCAGACATGGATTGGGAAGACAATCGCCTCCTGCTTTTCAGTGTTTGCCATCTCCTTCTTCGCCCTGCCGGCCGTGAGTAGGACTGGAGTCACTTCATTCCAGCTGTGTCCACCTCTGGGAATGCCTCTGGCTCCTGTGGCCTGGGGATCACAGCAACAAACACGTGCTGTTTATCGAAGTTCCATGGGTCCCCTGTTTATCTGCTCCATTTCAGGTTTATTTGTGGGAATAAATAGAACTCTATCGCTGCAGACATTTGAAAATTCATTTTATAAAGTCTTTTATTAAATGCCTGTTTATTCCATAAGCTAAGTATTTGATTTAGGTATGTGAAGCCATATCCAAGTCTGACTAATAATTCTGGTTCTATTTAGGGTATTCTGGGCTCTGGTTTTGCCCTGAAAGTGCAGCAGAAGCAACGTCAGAAGCATTTCAATAGACAAATCCCAGCTGCAGTTTCCCTAATCCAGGTAAATATCAGTAAAATGCCTCAGAGCTTATTGGAGAGGGAGTGTGACCTCGTAGTTCAAGTACTGAGAATCACCATTCCTAAATTTATTATATATCTATAACTTGTGTTTAACCACTTTGGTCTTTTGATCCACTTCAGTCAGTAGGGAAAATGAGATAATTGCCTGTCCCTTTCTGGAAGCTGCATTAACCTGATATTGGCACAATGACATTATCTGGATGCAGTGAGTATATTTAGTGAAATATTAAAAAAAATAAAATCTTCATTATAATATTTAATTCATAACTTTCTTTTCATATTCTGTTAGGTCCTGTGCATCTGCCAAACACTGAGGTGATGAATGTGTACAAATACAGGAAAAAACACACCTGTTTTTGGAAAAATCTCCCAGCACAACATTCTGTGTGTCAGTATAGAGATTATAATAGCAGTGGTGCTTGTGGGGATTCACTTTTATGAGGGTTGTTTGGCTTTGATTTATTTCTTTTTTTTTTGCTGTGGGCAAGGTTTGGTGCCTGCTCCTGGGCAGAGCACTCCACGGGACGATCCCTGAGCGATGGGTGTGCAGGTCCTGCTGCAAATTGCATCCACCACAGCTGCATTGTACCGGGAGTGGTGTTTCCCTGGACTGAAGGAGCAGGAAAATCTGCTTTTCCAGCTGAGTGGCTGCTCGTGTGCCCTAAGGTTCCTGACTCTGTGTGTCCTTGCAGACCCTGTGGCGCTGCTACGCGGCGGAGAAGCCGTGCGGCTCCGCATCCAGCTGTGGGATGGACGTGACAGCTGCCCTGCAGAGCCCCAAACTGCCTCCAGCACCGTCCAGCCCTGCTCTCAGGACACAGGTGACGACAGCCCTGCCAGGGCTCTCTGCTCACTTTCCATTTTAAATCACAATCAGCTCACCAGAACCCTCGCGGAGCGCCTGAGGAATTTGGCCAGCTGACATCCTCATGCCACAGCACGATTGGTTTCGTTTTCCTTAAAATATTCTTGAGGAACAAATGCCTTCTAACTCAGTTTGCCCCGGTGGTCAGACAGGTTTTATCCCCTTTGGAGTCTCCTCCCTTCTCAAACCGCAGGGCACTGAGGGCACCTTCCCATTTTGCATTTATTTTGTGTAGTATTTTGCACAGGAGGAAGGAGAAAACCAGTTTTAAAATTTATGTTCACGTTCAACACGTGGCTGAGAGTAGCTGCTCCTTTCTGAAGTGCTCTGTGCTGCTTTTCTCTGGAGCTGGCTGCAGAAATTAGGACAAATTCCTGAGCTGTGGGTGCAGGAGAGTGGAACAGTGCTTGTCACAAAGGTGGAATTGCCTGACCCCAGTTCTGGGGTGTCAAAGCCAAGCTTGCCAGCAAGGCAGAGGTCGAGCTCAGGGCTTCCCAAATGATGTTCCAGCCTGTCTTTAGGCAGTGGGATCCCACTGATGCCTGTTTCCCAGGGAAGAAGGCTGCACACTTCCCCCATGGCACTTGGAGAAGGCTGAAACACCCTGACCTGTGTGCACATCTCTGTTCTGGTGTTGGAGCAGTGTGACCTCGCCATGAGAGCTGCTTTTGGGAGAGAATAAACAGGAGGAAAGGGGTGAAGCTGAAGTAAGGCTCCTTTGTATGAACAGCAAGCAATCCATGCTAGGAGAGCTGGAAAAAAAATAGTATTTCCCCTCTGTTTTCTCTAGTGAGAGGGATTTCCATAATATCTTATTTATCTGAGCCTCCCTGTGAACTGTGAACCCCAATTTAAGAACACAGCAATGGTTCTTTCATCTCTTACAAAGGATCAACTTCTCTTGTCCCTTCTTTGTCTGATAACATCTTATTTTAAGGACTTAAATATCTATTGATCATTTTGTGCATGCTAGAAAATTCCTAGCTTCTTATCCTGTTGTAAGAGCCTGTAGTCTTTGCTTTTAGAAGGATTTTGCTGCATGTTAGTGCATCCACTGTCCGCCACAAATACCCATTTCTGCCCTTTTCCCCCCCACCATTCAATTTTGAACATGCATTTATTTAGCTGCTGCAGAGCTGAACAGAAGAATGAATTCCAAAAGTCTAAACACAGACCATAACAAAATAAGAATTGGCTTTACTCAGATCAAGAGCACTGTCCCATTTGGGAATATATTGACCCTGCAGCTCTTTGTGTTGATCCAAACCTTCATATCTTGTCTTTAAGTACCAACTGCAGGGTGTTTATTAGGTTGTCTTTTAGGCTTCTAAAATCAGGAGAACTGTTTGGAGGTGGGAGAAAGGATTTATCTTCTCCTGATGTGCCTAATTTGGCCTTTTTGGTAGAAGGTGATGTTTCCTTTAGTGGAAAAGGCTGCCCAGGGCCTGGTTCACAGTTCAGAGTCTATGGTTGTGTTTAATTAGAGCTTTAGAGAGACGGTACAGACGAGGCGTTGTATACTCAAGTCATTCCATTTTATATGCCTTGAGGTTTGGTCCCAAGTTGAGAAATTTTACTTAAGAGCTGATTTTTCAGAATGCTCTAGAAATCTTCTGAGATCCAAATCCTTACCAGATTTTAGTTGATAATTCAGAATCAGACACTTTGAAAACATCTCAGCAAAGGTTGTAACCCTTTCACTGAATTTCAGATTCATTCTTTAAATAAAAAATGTACAACCTCAAGTGAATTTGCTGTATAGAGAAGTTCACCGAGCTCTTGTCTGTGTTTGATAGCACCTTCTGATATCATTCCCTTTCTACTCCCACAGGCCAGGAGACACAAAAGAAAAGGGAGGCTGGGCTGTGGGAATGGTGCTGCACCTGTAACAAACCCAGGAGAAAGTGCCTTGCCTGTTCCCCAGATCACCTATGATCACATTGGTGAGCAGGAGGACAAACAAGATGTGTCTTTCTACACTGATGAACACAGAGGTAATTTATTTATGTTCAGTTTATCAGTTTTTAAGAGAGAATGTTAAAAAGAAGTGACTCGATGAAGGGAAAAGTTCTATGAAGAAATAATTCTAAGCTAATCCATAAAGCAAGATGCCTCCAACCAAGGATGATTGCTCAACAAAAATAGGGGGACACAAATTAAAGGAAGTCTTTAATTCCTGTGGAGTGAATATCAGAAGAGCTTTCTTTGTTTACCATCAGTTAAGATGTTGGATATATTGTTCATTCTCCTTCTTTGAATTATTTCAGTGATGAATGGAAAGCTTCCTCAGATCTACCCCACCTTTAAACTTTACCTCACAGAGTCTGAAGGAAGGAAAGAGAAACCAGGAAAAATATTTTTGCTTTTTTTATAGTACCTTTTAAACATTGGGCAAACAAATTGTGATAGGAAAAACTAAGTATTTTTATGCCCACATCAACCAAGAGGTTTAGATAAGTGGGGTTTTTTGTCTTACTTCATTTAGAATATTGTGTGTTTCTATGAATGACGGCTGCATTTCAGCATGGAAACTGTCTGAATTTCACTGCTAAGTTACTTGCTTTGTTTGTAAAATCCTTTTTTAAAAATTAACTTTGTAATGGAAATGTGCACATGAAATGGTATTGTTTACTATAAAAGAAGGTTTTCTGGAAAGCCAGTGTTTCCACTTTTGTGTTGAATTCCTTCGACTGGTGGGGTTGGGAATCTGTTCTGGATCTGCCACACCTTGAGCTGAAGGTGAGAAGGTTTGCTCACAGCAGCTTCCCTTGCTGACCTCGTGCCCGCAGATTTTGCTGAGTGTATTTTGGGATTGTGATGTGATAGATGGAAGCAGCAAATTGCTGTGGAAGTTGTCACAGTCCTGTAGGCCACTCACACCTTGAGAACTCTGCTGCCAGTGCATGTTTATTCTCTAAAGCTCAATGGTCCCTCAATGGTCACAGTTAATCTGAGCAAAGCTCTGTGTTTTAGGAAGGACAGTGAAAAGACAAGCCTGTATCTTTTTCTGCCTGACAGGAAAAAAAGAATTTTTCCCACTTTTTCTGAAAATGTGTTATTCTTGTACCATTATTATAGCCAGTCTAATTTATTCTCATCCTGAGAGACAGCCATGTATATTATTCCCTTGACAATTAAATTTTATCTATTTTTCATTTTCTTTCACATTTTGCCCTAGCCAGTGTCAGGGTTAAATCACACTCAATTTGATTTTCCTGATTCTTTCCTTCTGTTGCAAAGCTTCCAGGAATGCCGCTGGCAAACTCTATTGCTCAATTGACTGAACGTTCTTGACACCTCTCAAAAGTTTAAACCTGATTTCTCTCAGTGAAGTTCTCCTTGCCAGAATTAATAGGCTTCTATTCCTGGGAAGGGGAAGTACTCGGCTTCAAGCCTGTAAAAGGGGTTTTTTTTTTCCTGTCAAAAAAACTGAAAGTAGAAAAGGCAGAGTGAATAATAATTCAAAAAAAGGTAATTGAAAAGAGCCGTGCCAGCTTCTATTTGAGTGCTGCTGTAGTGGAATATTTGATTCATTGCTGGGGGGGCTGGATGTTTTACAGATGATGGCAAACTTGGAGGTTGAATTAGATCTCTTTTATAGGCCTGACCCAGGAGGAGCAGAGCTGCTGTTTCAAACCAGTTCTTGTTTTCTTCTGCTCTGGTCAGATGTGAGAGAGAGAGGCTGTAGGAAGGCCTGAAATAAATTCCTGCCAAGAACAGGCACAGAGTGACAGTCCCACAAAGAAAATTCCTGTTCTGGGCAGAAATAGAAATGAAGTTAAAACAGAGAGGTTTCCCTTAATTCAGAAATGGCATTATGTGAACACACCTTTTTTCATGCAAATAAACTTTTTCTTATGATATCTTGTTCATGTGTCCATATGCACCCAGCATACTCTTGGCTTGCTCAAAACTCGCTTAGGAGGCAAATCTTTCCAAGCTTTCCTTTCTTCTAGGAAGAAGGTTTGAGAAAAGGGAAACCTAATAAAACAGAGATGGTCCACATTAAGGTTTCTGAGGTCCTTGTGTCTGTGGAATAAAAAAAAACATGTATTGGATAGTGCATCATATAGAAACAAGACCTTTATTCACCATAAATCATGACATTTTGAAAGAAACACTTAAGAACCTCAAAGAAAACTCATTCCTGACCTCTGCACTGTGCATGGGTGTGACTGATGCAGAGTGCTCTGTAGCAGTGAGAACCTGACCATCCTTACAGAAAGGGAAAGGCCAAAAGTCTTCCACAAAACAGTTTCCTTGTTTGAAGTCAAACCCCTCGAAATGAAGCTATTCAGAAAGAAATTAATAAGGAAAAACTAAAGCAAACTGAGAGTTTGAGAAAGTTCTAGAAAATAACTGTGATGTGGAATCATAGAATGGCATAGTCATGGAATGGTTTGAGCTGGAAGGGACCTTAAAGCTCACCCAGTGCCACCCCCTACCGTGGGCAGGGACACCTTCCACTATCCCAGGGTGCTCCAAGCCCCGTCCAACCCAGCCTTGGACACTTCCAGGGATCCAGGGACAGCCACAGCTTCTCTGGGCACCCTGTGCCAGGGCCTCCCCACCCTCACAGGGAAGGATTTCTGCCTAATATCTGATCTAATCTTTTAGTTTTAAACCATTGCCCCTTGTCCTGTCACTGTCTGCCCTCTGCGGTGTTTTCCCGAGCTCCCTTCAGGTGCTGCATGGCTGCAATGAGATCTGTGCAGAGCCTTCTCTCCTGCAGCCTCAACAACCCCAGCTCTCTCAGCTCTTTACAGGAGAGGTGCTCCAGCCCTGGAGAATCTTCGTGGCCCTTCAGTGCAAGTATTTTTTCATGGGTGTCTTTTGCTTCAACTAAGGAGCTATTTCATACCAGGGAGTCTGGTTTAATATTGTCATGCAGTGATTTAAAGCCCTCAGTGATTTCATACTCACCTGAGATTACATCCACGAGTATTCTCTGCAGTCCTGAAATTTTTCTCTCCCTGTCCTTGTTCCCACTCCCCTGCAGCAGGGTCTGTTCTCAGCATGACAGACACATGCAAGCTCTGTGGCACCTTTATGTTCCTGTCAGGTTTACAGAAGGCACTCAAGTATCAGGATTAGTTACGATAGAAGGAGTGAGTGGCAGGTCACAGAGACTCATCCATACAGAAGGAAAAGAGCATTTTGCTGTAACTGGAATTTCCTATGTGCATTTTGAGTTTTCTCTTCAAAGAACTGCTATTCATGCTTCACAAATTGAACCAAAGAGTTGCTTCATAATGCTTTTTATTAGGGAGGGAAAAAATATGATAGAAATTGGAAAGTTTTTAGACCTTGAAAGTCAGCCTCGTGGGACAACTGCAGCAGATGGGAAGCATTATTCTCTGTCAGCTGTTGTAGGTTGTATACACAACCCATTACTGTTAGATTTGTCAAAGTCACGAGACTCTCAAAGTGATAAATCTCTGCTGGGCTAAAAATAAAATTCCCTATTTATCACTGTGCTTTTCTGTTTGCTTTCTGGAGTTTCTTGTGTGCTGATGTATGTGCAGTTTAAAGCACAACTGCACAAGAATAACTTTTTACCAGGAGTGGGGAGAGAACTGCAGTTTTCTCTGACCCCCTTCCCTTTGTCAGCCCTCTCACACAAAGTGTGCAGTGGTGTTAATGTTGATTTATTCTGCCTGGAATGCCAGTTTGGATGCTGCCATTCCAGCATTCACCTCTCTAGGAATGGGCTGGCTGTTCCTAGAAACTGCTTGCATTTCCCCTTGGGAAAAAGGGTTGCTTCCCTTTCATGGTGTAGATGGATTACAATCCGCACTACATGTAAAGAAGCAAACATTTTAAATGAAGGGGATTCATAGATTCCAGTGCTGACAAGCTGAGAGAAAGGTGAGAAAAAACACTTGGCCAAAATTAACAGAATAAAGCAAACACCAAAGCTTCAGAGGGTCTGCACAACTGTCAGTGAGTCAGAAGATCATAAATATGAAGATATGCACCAAATTAGCATGAGAAGGTGCCCAGATCCCACACTTTGTGACAAAAGCCCTGCCCTCAGGAGGGTGGGCTCAGCAGGTGGGGATGGCTCTGCAGGGAGGGTTTGTGTTCTGCACTGAGCTGTTGAACTTCTCTTGTCAGTCAGCTCAGGGCTTGTACTGGGACTTGCCCTGAGCAAGGATTGTGGAAACACCTCTTTCCCTTTCCCAAAGCGCTTTCACTCTTCCCTGGCTCAGCCCTGGCTGCCCTGAGTGAGAACTTCCAGTGAATTCTGTGGTTTGTCTTCTATGGCCAAAGTGGATGAGGGGTCTCGGCTGCGGATGGGGCAAGGGGATGTGCAGGAAGAGAACAAATAACTCAGCCAAACTCGCTCCTGATTCAATCTGGCAGCTTTTGAGGTTTGAGAATTTATTTTTGTTCTGCGTTTATTCAGCTCCCCGTTGTCCCTGACTTAAGAGCAGAGTTTGGAGCCCTGGTCACGCCAGGCTCGAGCAGGGACTTTGTACCAGATGTTCCCAGAGACCAGGGCCGTGCAGAGTGAGAGAAGGTGTTTGCAGCTCCCTCAAGCTTTCTCTAGACACTCTCAGCACAGCAGGGGGGGAAAAATAATAATTATGAGTTGCAAAGGAGGGCATACCCCAGAATTGATGTTTTGTTGCCTAAATGAATATTTCAGATAGCTGTAAAAACATAAAAAGTGTAGAAAACTAGAGAGGCAAACAAACTCTATTCGAGTCAACACATTGACTAAAAATAAAACAGAGGCAGCTTTTTAAAGTGAGATTATAAATTGGCCTAATAAATTGCAAAGCTTTTGGTAAGTATTTTACAGTACTGGTTCAGCCCTGATGATTTTTTCTCTTGGATCCAGAATATACGTAGCCTTGCTGTGTGAGGTTCTGGCCAAGAGAAGGAAGGAAGAAGACCTATTCTAAAATTTATTCCTGATGATGAAGTCAGGAGTTGGGTTTCTCTTTTGTTCTGTTTGAGGACCCAGCAGAATCCTCTCACTAAATACAGGTCCTTGTGTGGTTTTTCTGACGTTTCTACTGGAAGAATCCTTCACTCAGAGAGGTCTCCTGTAGCCTTGGTCCAGGAGGTTGGAGAGTACCGGAAGAATAGAGAAATGAAATAAGGTTGTTGGACTTCCAGAATGGAAATTCAGAGTAAATACATAAGGTATGGTAGAAAGAAGATTAGGGAGTGTTGTACTCAGTGTTCTTTGTAAGAAAGAACAAGCACACACTGTAAAAGTAGAACTAGACTTTAGTGCTAGAATAACTGGAATCTTCACCTAATTAGTCCAGATCTAATTGTTACAAAAAAGAATCAAATGCAACGTTTTTTACGTAATAATTAAGAAGTTGCAACTATAGTAAAAATACAATTAAAATTGTAAAACCTAGTTCTTAACTTCTGCCTGTTTTCCTGATATTTATGCTCCTCTAGTTCCTGAGGTGGTTGCTGCAGGAGGAAGAGAGGAAGTGCACCATGAGTTGTTGAAATCTCTCATCCTTAACAGGGAGGAATATGATGTCTGTGGTGACACTTTCCTTTCTCTCCTGGGCTCCACTTGGGGTCACTCACAAATGTTTCCTAACACCCTTTCACATATTTCCTCATTGCTGTGCAACTCCAGGGTTCACCTGAAATTACCATATATGCTCCCATTTATGTGCATGAAATAGAATTTCTTTGTTCTCTGTTTTGTCCTGCTCCAGGAGGGCTTTTATATATATATTTTAACTGACCATTAGTGGGTTGCTTATAGCTGTGGGGTCTTGCAGTGCCAAGCCTGTGCCCCATCCCTTATCTCGTGCCTGCGCTCACACACTGCATCCTGTGTTTCCACTTCTCAAGGCCTCTGATATCGTGCCCAGGCTGTGTTTCTGTAAACTCTGCTATTATTTGGCTGTAAATATCTCATCCTACTAAAACAGCTGCAGATAGGAAAGCACGGTTGTGCAACCCCAGCACACACACAGGTAAAACGAGCTGGATGCAGACACCTGCTCAGGCAGAGAAACCCCTGTCCCAGCTAAACCAGGGGCTGGGCTGGACCTGCAGCTGCAGAAACCTCACCGCCGGGGCTCGGGCATTGACGGCGCCGGGGCTGGTTAATAAGGATCATGGCGCTTGGGCAGCCCCAGGCGTGGCCAATGAGGATAATGAGGAGGGGCTGGGGCAGTCCCAGGTGTGGTCAATTAAGGAAACGAGGCTTGAGCAGCCCCAGGTGTGGCCAATTAAGATAATGAGGAGGGAAGGGGTAACTCCAGGTGTGGCCAATTAAGATAATGAGAAGGGGCGGGGTAACCCCAGGTGTGGCCGATTAAGATAATGAGAAGGGGCGGGGTAACCCCAGGTGTGGCCGATTAAGATAATGAGAAGGGGCGGGGTAACCCCAGGTGTGGCCGATTAAGATAATGAGAAGGGGCGGGGTAACCCCAGGTGTGGCCGATTAAGATAATGAGAAGGGGCGGGGTAACCCCAGGTGTGGTCAATTAAGGAAACGAGGCTCGAGCAGCCCCAGGTGTGGCCAGTTAAGGTAATGAGGAGAGGGGCGGTAACTCCAGGTGGGGCCAATTAAGATAATGAGGAGGGGCGGGGCAGCCCCAGGTGTGCCCGGTGGGGTTGCTGAGGATGGGGTGGGTTCTGCTGGGGGAAGAGACTTTTTTTTCTCTGAGGGCTGCTTGGCTCTGGTTTTGGATGGAGCTGCTGATGGGAGCCAGAGGCAATTCCAGGATGTTTTTCCAGCCCTAGAAGTGAGCTTATTTGCCGGAAATTCTGGGGGGCACTTTGTGTGCCTCTGGATATGGAGTTCTGGTATTTCTCGAGTAAGATGTGCCCGAGGGCAGAACAGGAGAGAGGAGCAGAGCATCTGAGGAGGTGAGTCAGGGTGCGGTGCCATGGGGAAGGTGCCACTGGGGGCTCTATGAGGCGTTTAAAGAGTTTTTAATTAATGTGAATGTGTAAAGCAGGGAGTAAAGTGGGGTGTAAGCCCTGAAGGTACTTGGGACAAGTAGAGGTACAATTTTGCTCTGTCAGGAGCAGTCCTGAGGTGTTTTCAGGTTTGGCTCTGGGTTTCAGGAGTGGTTCCTGAGAGAGGATGGCAGTGCCTTTTCCTGTGAGGGAAACTACTCAGCCCCTGGGGTGGTGGTGCAGATGCCAGGCTGTCCAGGAGAGGTAAAGTCTATCAGCAGCTTCTCTCCCATCACCTTTTTGTGTGGGAGCAATCCCTGGATATGTTCAACTTTGGAACTTGGCTCTGAGGGAAGGAGGAATTTCAGAAGAAAAAGCCAAAACCACAGAAAGCCATCCCAAATCAAATCCGTTAGGAGGAAGGAAGGAAGGAACAGGGAACATGAATTAGTCAAGAACAATTATGTCAGATCAAGTGGGTTGGTTTTTTCCTCTGATGTGGCAATGTGCACTTTAAAGAGGAGTTAAGCAGAACATTACTTTAATACTGATTTTAGTCACCCTTTCCTGGATCAGCCCTGTATGTGCATAACCACAGGATCTGGATTATAGTCTGGGAAGCCCTCTGAGGGTAGTGAACAGCAGGTGAAAACTTGTTGGGATTGTGATACTTCACAAAATATTTACCAGAGGTTTGCTGTTGAAATGACAAAAACATTTAGGGAGGTTTCTGTGCCTGGTGCTACCAAAGCAGCCCATCACTGGGGCAGAACATGGATTTGGGTGGAGTTTTTTATGGAGCTGACCTAGCAGTGACTGAGAGCGCTCTGGAAGGCGGCCTGGGAGCCCTCCCCGGGGACAGGGATGCTGGTGCCATTGGCTGCTGCCCAAATCCTGGATCCCTGCAGGGATCTGTCTGCACTCTGCTGATCTCCAGCAGCTGCTGCACCTGCTCCCCAGGCTCTTACCCCAGTGTGGAGAACAAAACTCTATCCCCACACGGTGCTGAGGGGTGTGTGGGGCTCTGGGGAGCCAGGACAGCTCTGTACTGCCCTGCCTGGGGTCAGGAGCCCCAAACCATTTTGGGGAAGGCAGGGCAGCCTTGGAGAGAGCAGGAAAATAGAGAAATTGGGATTCAAGGTTTCCCTCTTTACGGAGGGCTTGAACCCTGCTAAAGACCATGATTTTTCTAATTAGTAAAATAACTTTAAAAATTATCCTGCAGATTGTGCAGCTGGGAATGGGGAATTAACGCATAAATGTAGGTTGTCTGGTGAAACAGTCTGTGGAATGTGCCCTTAAATGCACAGATAAGGATATGCTGCACAATTTGGGTTGTTCTCACTACGACTACTTTAGAATTCCATTTTTTTGCTAAATCTTTTAGGGAAGCAGCAACAGTCTCACCCCAGTGTGGAAATGGAACGTGTGGTGTAGTGTGCCTCAGACCAAATTTCAAACAGCAGCAATTTAATTCCAAAATGGGAGGGGCATATCCAGGTGATGCAGTGGATGGGAAAAGGGGAGCAGGGAGAGGGGAACCCCAGCCATGTTTAGACCAGTGGTGACACACACAGCTGTAGTGCTGAGGTTTGCCATTGCAGTTCCTTGGTTACTGCGTGGAAGTGAAGGCATTTTTGAGCCAACAGGGAGACTTTTTACTGAAGGTGAGAAGCAGGAACTTCACCTTATAAATGGGAATAAGGCCAACTTTTTGCATTTCTTCCTTTTTTGTGTGCATGTGTATTGGTTTTGTAGAAAGGCCAGGAATTGCCAGCTTTTGTCTCAAACCCTTTTCCACCAGAGAAATGGGTTAAGGGAGGCTCAAAGGCAGTGGAATCCTGTGTGGTGCTGAGGCTGGTGGATGCCCCAGGCTCATCCCCTGCTGAGCAGGGAGGGCTGCCCGGGTCAGCATTCCTGGATCCTGTTCCTGATTCTGGGGGTGACCTTGGGCTCACAATTGACTGCCTGTGCTGTGGTTGCATCCGCTGTTAAATGAATGTGAGTCTTGTCTCTGTCACCGAGATTCTGAGAGCCCTGGCTGCTTATGGAGCGTTGTTAGACTGGCACAGCACTACAGAAGTGCAGAGAGCCATTAGTCCAGGCAGGATTGGACATAGGACTGCGCAGTTGTTTATCTTCAGCATAAACAAGGAGGAGTAGGGATCAGGAATGGCAGCTTTAGCAAGAAAAGCTGATTTTTGTAGGAAATGTAGCAAATGCTCTGTGGGGAAAAGATCATGTGATTTAATCTAGAATGTAAAGCTATTTTCTAGCCACAAAACTTGGGGTTTTTCTGATGGAAATAACAAAACTTTATTGTGGGAGACCCAGGGCATTATACTAAAAAAGTTATGACCTTTTAAACTGGTTTTACTTAGATGATGATGTAGTAAAGATACTTTTACTACTCCTTAAAACATACTTTTCTTCTAAATGAATTAATGTCTTGAAAAGCATGCATTTTACTGATTTAAGTTGTATGTCAGCTGGGAATGCTGAAAGGATTCCATAATCAGAAGCAAAATAAACACTAGTTTTTTGGGGGGTGTCTATATTCACTGACCATTAATTAAAAAATGCAGAAAAAAAGACAGAGTGATCCCTTTTTTTGTTTTTGCTCCCTGTTGAAGTAGCCAGGTGTAGCCACTCCAAACAAATGCACTTTGCTTGCCATGTCTCTGTACACAGCAGGCTGTTTGCAGCCACAGACAATGCTTGGGAAATAATTTGAATATACAGGCATGCATGCTGGTCTTTCCACATGTTCCCAACCACAACTCCATGAGAATATTTGCCTTGGAAAGCATTTGGAAATTCTCTGCTTTGGCACTGCTTCCTTGCACCACTCAATAAACGCTGGGATGGCAAATGCGACCTCTCACTTTGCTTAGGGACACACACACCATGTCTTTATTTCAGTTTAATCCTGTCAGGTGTGACAAAACCTCTGAATGGCTGAGGAGAAACAGGAGACAGGCCTAGGAAGTAAAGCTTTGTCTCAACCTCTATACACGGTAAAAAATGTTTCTGTCCTGCTGGAAATGAAGTGATGGGTCACAAAGGTGATGCCAGGGTTGCACTGGGTTAGTGACGTGTTAGTATTTTTTTGTTTTGCTTTGAGTTACTTCAGTGAAAGCAGAGTGTGCAGTGAGAGTGGCTATGGTTTAGGATTTACATCATTGGGGTATTCCAAAATAATATTTTAATTTTTTTGTTTTAATTTTTGAGCTTCTTCCTTTTAATTTTTATCTGCACCAAACCTGACAGACTGGAGGTGAAAAGAATAAGTTGCTGTGCAGTTTGTTCAGTCTCTGCTAATCATGAAAACCCAGGAAAAAGAAGTTTTGCACCCAGTGTCTGCTAGCTAGAGGGGGTCAGAACTCTCAGAGGATTTTTCATGACTATGGCAAAAAAAAGAAAAGCAGCTGCTTGCCATTTACTTAACCTTGCTTGGGCTGAATTTAATCAGGAGAAAACATCTGGAACTGATTGCCCTTCAATTCTGGAGTGTCCAGTAATCTGCTGTGTACATACAACTGGTGCACCTTTAGCACTGGAATACTTGGCTAAATCATGTTTTGCAATATTGTTATCTTTTGGAGAGAGAAGAGGAAACAACAGTCATTTCCCAATGAGCAAATATTTGCAGTGTTCTGTATGGGTTGCATGGTTGGTTGATTTTGTGCAGCTGTTGTATGAAATACATTGATCAGAGTTAATAAATTTCCAAGTGAGTAAGGCTGTTTATTTGTATTGATTAAAACTGGGCCACATTCTGAGCTGTTTAGCACTGCTTGGCTATGACTGATGAAGCAATTTGACCTTGTTGCTTTTCTGGATAGAATGCAATGTTGAATTATGAGTAAGTTTTGAGGATGTAAGAAGCTTCTACTTATTATCTGGGAGTGGTTTTGCTTAAAAGTCTCTTCCCTACAGAATAGGGGTGTGGGACTTTTGTAGTTGGCTACTGATACCTGCTTTTAGCTGACCTTTCTGTTGAATAAAACTTGGGACTGGCTTGGAGAGCAATACTAGATAAAATAGAAACCATTCTTAGAAAGCCTCTTGGTGGGAGATAGATGGGAAAATAACATGTATTTAATCAATGTTGTGTGTAGACCATGTGTTCCTCCTTTACAAGGACAGTTGGCAAAACTGGAATTCATACTTTTTTCGATATAAACCCTGTTTGCTTGCAGGAGAACATTTCTATTTTTAATAGAACCAACTTGGGAACCATAAATTAATATCTCTGGGAAAAGCTCTGTTCTACTCCAGAGAACTTGCAGTGAATATCCCAGGTGCCCTGGTCATAATTTCAATGGGAATTTCGCTGGGATAAGACCCATAGAGATGGGGGAGGCTGATGAATTGCTGTGGACATTCCTTCCTCTCCTTTTCCCCCTTTATTAGGGAATTTTGCTACTTCCCCTTCCATGCTCTTGTGGGTGGAACTCCTTTATGGCACCTCCTGTCTTTTATTGGGAAAAAATACAGGTGTGATCAGTTCCACCCAGCACAGCAATAAGTGTGATATCCAGGGAATGTCTTGGGAATATAAAGTAGTGCTGATGACTTTTAAAACAATGTTTTCCTTTAATTAAGCATTATTTTTGTCTTAAGCATCCGTAGTAGTGATAATCCACCATCAAGAAAAAAAAACCTCCTGGCTTTCCTGTCTTTCCCTCTTGCTGTGGTCTGGCATAGACTTCTTGTTCCCTGTAAAAAGAGAGGAAAATTTTTCCACCTTTGAGTGGCGTGAATTATGGGGAGAGCATCTGCAATGCAATTGTGATAACGAATTCCTGGAATCCTGCTTGCACACAGCCTGGCCCTGGCTCTGCCTCCTGAGTGTGCCAACTGCAGCCATCCTCTGGCCCTGGGGGTCTGTTTGTGTTCCTCTGACCCTCGCATTGTGCTGAGTTCTTAGAACTTGATTCCAGCTGGAAAAAAACCCCAAAGCCACCAAACCTGAAGCAGCAGAATGCCAGTATTTGCTGCCACTGGCTTTTCCATGCTGTTTGTGGCAGAGCTGGTTGTATCGACCCCATTCAGATCCTTCCAGGTCAGGCTGACCTGGATGTATCCCAGAGGAGTTTGTGCTGGATGAGCTGACGTGGAGCAAGGGCAGCCCCAGATAAAGGCTGCAAGTTTCTCTTGCTGTTGATGTGAGAGGCTCAGATTGGCTCCTGTAACCCTGTAAAAGAGAGGAGAGAGGGCGTGCACTGGATTTTGGGGTGTGCAGGGGTCCAGGGATGAATTAAATAAGCCTGATGAGCAGAAAGTATACACAAAAATACACTCAAGTTTGCCTGACCGTGAGAAAATATGTTTAAAATAGGATTTTGTTGGGGTTTGGGGAGTTTTTTTGTGTTTTTGCCTTTTCTCCTGGAGAAATGGTACCTCTGGAAGTTCTGGGGTTGTAATATTTCTAGTAAGGTAAAATCACATTTATGACACAACAGGTCTACTCATAGGTCAGAGGAGCAAAGTCAGTTTTAGCTGCTAGAGATGTACTTGGGTAAGGCAGTGATGGCTTTTATGGGATTTTTGCCTGGTAAAGACTTTCACCTTACATTGTTTTCTCTCTTCTTATGTCTCCTTAAAGGGGTAAAGATGTTCTTTGCTAGATAAATAAATAAATGCAGTTGTTTATGCCAGACTTGGGTGTGAACTGGCTGGAGAGGGAAGAGCCAGGGTTGAAAAACTGCTTGGACATCTCTTATAATTGGAGAGCAAGGCAATACAAGTGGGAGTCAGTAGTCCTCTGGTATTAAGATTTACTTTAATTTAAGATTTAATTTATTTTTTTCTGGTCAGTGTGGAACAGGCAGGTTGGTACCAATGCTGTATGTATTGAGTTCATGATTTACACCAGTAAATAGGGAAATTGTTTGATTGTGGGATGAAAAGAACTGCATTAGACCAGCAAATAACTGTGGCATATTTCACTGTAATTACAGTAATTGGGCTTTGTGTTCTTGTGAGTCAAAACATTGACAACAATTCAGAAGATATTTCTATTTTTACTGTCACTGCAATTTGTAAGCTTTGACCATTAACAGCCATGAAAAATAAAAATGTTTTCAGACTGGTTTATTTTCTTTAATAGCCACACTAAAACTGTACTTCCTTGTTAAAATAAACACTTTGACTATAATGGCAGCTCTGAATCCCATAATGGAATGTAACTCTATATATTTATATTACATGATACATTCCCTATGTGCAATTCTAAGAGTTTGTATGTGTTAAGAGCTCTCCCTGCAGAGCTAACAAGCTGCCAAATTACATTTCACTGGCTATTAATTGTTTCAGTTTAAGGTCAAGTTCTTCTTGTCCTTTAAAAAAAAAAAAAGCCAGCAGTTGAGAAGGATCACTTTCAAAGCTGTTTTTGTCTTAGTTTTCTTGACTGTTATTTTCTTGACTGTGTATTTTGTTCCTTGGAATAATTGAATGAAAAGTTAAGTATTTCAAGCCTTGAAAAGTTAAATGCATTAGTTTTGCAGACTTGAATTTGGCCTTGGAGAGCTGATCTCTGAACACATTCACAAGGTGTAGATGGTATCTCCAACTCCAAAAGGTGTTTAAAGAATATGTGGGCACAGAGAAAACAGAATAAGCCTTAAGAGAAAAAAGAAAAGCTTTTCAAAGCTGAAATGAGTCAAAGCAGTTTGCTGTAGAATGTTGAGACACTTTGCTTCCTTGAGCATCATTTGAGCACCACTTGTCTGGCTGGAGGCTTTCCCAGAGTGTCCTGGTCACGTCCCCCTGGAGCAGCTGTGGCAGCGTTTGTGCCCCAGGGGAGAGCAGGACAAGCTCCCCGCTGCCCACAGATGCCAGCAGCCTGTTCTGTGCTGCTGTGGCAGCGTTTGTGCCCCAGGGGAGAGCAGGACAAGCTCCCCGCTGCCCACAGATGCCAGCAGCCTGTTCTGTGCTGCTGCTGGTGGCAAAAGTGCCAGAACTGGAGCTGTGCTGCAGAGCTGGGCCTGGGGCTCACCCACTCACTGAGGTGTTCACTGCCAGGCTGTGTGATATTGAGCCAGTGATCCTGGAAAGAAAAACAGAAGAGCAGGGATAAATAGGGATTTCTTGCTCGTTTCTTTCTTTTCTTATCAGGAAGTCGAGTTGGAAACAAGTGTGTTAAAATGCATTCCAAGGCAGATTCTGGCTAGGAGATGTTGGAGGTACCTGCTCTCCTCACTTCCTTGGGGGCTGGAGGTTGAGGTGAGATAGGTAGGGAGGTGCTTTGCTGTCTCCTGTTGATGTCACTGCTGTGTTTGTCCTGCTGTCATCACCCTCCTGCTGCTGCCCTGAGGCACAACTTAACAGCTGAGCTGTTTCTGCTGTGCAACTCTGTGGTGTCTCTGAATGCTTCTCTCCCCCAGCCAATGAGGGAAATGTGTTTTTCAACCTCTTTGCCACTCACATCCTCCATATCAACCACACAGACTTGACTGAGTTTGGAATTCTACCTTTTTATGCATGGTTAGAAGAAACAGCTTTCCTAAGAAAAATGGCAGTACTTTTTTTCAGCAACAGAGCCTAAGAGAGGAGATGTTTAAACAAAGATGTTCACTTCTATATCCACACAGAAAACAGGGAAGGGCTACCTGTGATACCTGTGTATAGATGCTGAATTTTGAGAGATGGGAGGTTTCTGTGAATGATTTGGGTTGAGAAGGAGAAACTGCCCTAGGATTCAGTCATGGGCTGTGTGTTTCCCTGTCTCCCGTGTCTTTGGGCCCTTCCAACCCAAACCATGATCCTGTAGTGCCTGTTGGGCAATAATGTGAATACTTACTACATCCTGGGTATGTGATCCAACTGCTTCCCCCTCTGGCCTTCTGCCTGTCACAGGAGAAGGGACAGGATAGGGCATTTCAGGAACAAAGGGAACTCTGCCAGACACAAATCTTTTTCCATGCACATACATAACATGCCCCTAAAGCCTCAACTTCTGCCCTCTGTTTTACTCAGCTGAACAGACTTCTAATCAGACTGGAAGATCCCAAATGCTTTGGGTTGGAAGGGACCTCAAAGCCCATCCAGTTCCATCCCCCTGCCGTGGGCAGGGACACCTTCCACTATCCCAGCTTTCTCCAAGCCCTGTCCCTTTTACTGTGAATCATTCTGGCATGTGCTGTCTCCCTAATGCCTTGTGATCTCTTTGAATTCTTTGTGCAGTGGGAGGACGTTCGGAAGGGCCCAGCCAGGACCTGTCACGGGCCAGCAGCTTCCCTGGTGACACTGACCTTGCCCCCCAGGAGAGCCCCCTGCCAGCTGCACCCAACGTGGCACAGTGAGTGATCAGCTCTATAATTGATCCTGGCAGGGCTCGGCAGGAGTGAGGGAGGCTCAGCACTGAGTAAAGGTGGTGTTCTGTGGCTGGCTGCATTGAAGGGGTTGTGAGTTTGGGCTTATTTAACTAAACGTGGACTTTTCTACCAGGTGCAAGTTGAGCCTCAATTTTGGTGGAAGTAGTCAGACACTGGAAAAGCAGCGGTGCTCTGTGATGGGGAAATTGCAGTCTCGGTGTCTTTATTGTTCCATTTTTTAAAGCAGCTGACACAGTTCCTGAGCTTTACAGGCAGTTTCATGCTTTTAGAATTCTGCATCAGTTTGAGCTTTAAATTCTTCTGATTCCTCTTGATGTGGATGTCAGGTGCCTGTAAACAGAATGAGCTTGCAACTGAATGTTGCTAAATTAATGATTTTTATATTCTAAGGCCCACTATAGATAATTTATGTGTCAATTTTATATTCTGAATATTTGTTAGGATCTTCAAATATATAGAAAGCATAAGGCCAGAAATTACAGTATGAAGTTATAAAGGTGCTGTGTAAAAACAAAATCAAAAATCATTTCGGGTGTTTTTCTGCTTTTAAACTGAACATACCAGTTTTCACCTCTATCCCTGACAATCTCATTTCCCATGTGTCTATTTCAGTCTAGTAGGATGCATTCATGTAAGAGCTGTCCTGATTCCTGAGCAGAAATGTAATGTCCCATTATTTAAGATGTGAGCTTTATTAGAGAAGCACAGACAATGTTGTTTTTGTGGATTTTGGTTTTAAACTGCTGATTCTAATGCAAACAATGAGATAGTAACACTGTATTTGCCTGATGCACATCTTGTACTTCAATATTAGACATACTCAGTGCAATTATTTATCTCTTTTGACAGAACTGTAAGCAGGTAAGCCTTTGTGTGTGCTGTGCCTGCTTTGTGTCTCAGCTTTCCAAAGCAGCATGGCTTTTGCTTGTCACTTCATTAGGCCAAGAAATTTTCATCCTAGAGTCACAAAAGCAGTCAATGATTAGACAAAAACACTTCCAAGAGTAGAATTCAGCCAAAGGGATGTGTGTGTATATATGTATAAACTCACAGTGAGCTTTCTCAACTTGAAAAATAAGTGAAAACTTGGTTTTAACACAGCAGCTCATGCCAGGATCCCCCAAGGATGACAGTTTCATGTCAGGCAGTCTGTGAACTCAAGCTTGACTTTGTGGAGCTGCCCAAAGGGAAAGTTTTGTTTGCCCCCAGCAAGTGTTGTGAGCTACAAAATGCATCCCACAGTCAACCTTTATTTCAGAGCCTGTAACTGGTCATTTTTTAAACTTCCATTGTTGATTATTAAATGTGGTGCCAGGTGTACAGCTGTGATGTTCTGAGGGTTGTTTATGTGAGCAGTGGATGCCTGTGGGATCTGTCCTGCCGGATGGATGACAGGAGGGATGTGCTCTGGTGACACAACCTTTGCTTTAGGTCACGCTCTTTTTCCAAACTCCCCTCAGTGTGCGGGAAGGGCAGACGCTGTCCCAGGAGAACAGAATCCCTACCCCTGAGCCCTGTCACCTCAGACAGACCCTGCCACATCCACCTGCCTCACCTGTACCACACTGGTGGCACAGTGACCACAGTGGGGTTGCCAAGCTCTGACCTGGTCAGCTCTCAGCTGCTCAGGAGTTGGGCCAGAGGGTTGTTGTTGTTGGTCCCTTACGACTGAGAGGCACCTACAAGTCCTGTGGCCCTGCACCAACATCCTCTGGCAGTATCAAACCCCACTCCTCAGGAAGAAGAAACAATAGTCTTGTTCTGATGTTGGCTTGTGCCAGTGGTGTTTGTCTCTTTCTGGATTCCTTGTCTGCCCCAGAGTTTTCAAGAGTAAAGGAGACAACTGAAATAACTTTAAGCTTTAATTTTTAAAAAAAATCTCCTGCTGGCTCTATTGTTATGCAGATTTTGATGACAAGAACACTTGGCCATGAATATATTTTGTGTCATGCACACCAGAGTTAACTTTCCACCAGGAAAGAGAGAGTTTGACCCATAGATGCTGACAGATTACACCAACCTGCTCCCAGAGAGCACAGGCTGAGGAAAGAGATGCACAGCCCCAGCTTCAGAGGCAGACATCCTGTTTTTGTTTTTCAGAGCTCTGTGGTTTGAAGCTGCGGTGTTCAAAGCTCTTTCCACTGTAAGGAAAAGCAAAAGTTAGACATTTTCGATGTCAGCATGGCTAAGCAGCTGTGGTTGAGGGTGCATTTGGTGGCTCCCTAGGGTCACACAGAGGTAAAAGTCAGCTGGTTCCCTGGCAGGGAGCAGGGCAGTGCTGCAGGCAGCACTCAGCCCTCTGGGAGGGGAGATCCAGACACTGCCCATGGTCAGTGGTGACTGCCCTGAGCAAGAGCTCTTGGCTGAAGGGAAGTGAGAGCTCCACCTGCTCCCCACGGGGAAAGTGGGGCTTAATTACTCTTCATGAGCTCAGAGCAAGACCAGCAGTTGCTCTTCTTTGAGGCTCTGTCCACAGCAGAGTGAAGTCGTGCTCAGGAGCAGGGGTTTAGTCCAATCCTGGCTAAAACAGTTCCCTGCAGAGGTTCAGGGAGCATTAAGGTGCTTGTGATGCATTCCTGTGTATTAGCAGAACAACCCAGCATTGGCATGTGGTTATTAAACAACCAAAGGAACCCCGAGGAGGGGGGAAAGCTGGATCTGAGGCGAGGCAATGTCTCCAAGACAAAGCTCCAACCACTTGCTTCCAGCAGGGGAAACTGAGGCTCAGAGGGTGACTGAAAGCCTTGCTCTGTGTCATCACTGGTGACTCCTGATCCCAAAGAGCATCACAGATTGACCTCCAGTGATGAGCAGGGCCTTTGTGAGGATGGGGACTTAATGAAGCAAGGAGTTAATTTTGTCTGCTGGTGTTGTGCTCACCCCAGGCTGCCTGGAGGGACAGAGCACCTGAGCTGCTCCCCCCTCACCTGGGGGTACCCTCGGCTCTGCTCTTGGCTGGGGTGGGACATCCCACTATGCAGCTCTATTCCAAGGAAGGTGCTTCCTGGTTAGTCTTGGAATCTGGCTTTTCTCTTTAAAAACAACTTTAGGAATAGTTGGGGTTTTTTTTTCCTAGTGGGAGTAGGTTGCCCTAGGATTGGCAGATATGAAATAGGGCTGGGTTCCTTCACTGCCCACTACCACAGAAGTTTTATACCAAGTGAACAGAACAAATGGTAAGACTTAGGCTTGGTCTTAAAACTAGCATTAGATGTACTCCAAGAAAATGATGCTGTGTGTGTACCTTTTTAAGTTACTGTTAAACCCTTGAAAAAAGGGCATCTTTGGACTTGTTCCCTCCATCTGTAGATGGCAGTGGAGGTTTTATCAGGGTCTTCAGAATATTTTTTTTTGTCCTTCTTTGTCTCTGCTTTAACATCTAACAGTGTGCAGCTCTTAACACCAAACCATATTTTAAGTCTTTCTATGGTTTTTGTCTATCTCTGCCAGCCCCGTTTATCTTTGTATTTTTATCATAACTTCCTCCTGTAGCTTATTACTTTTATCTTACTAAAGAAACAGTTCATCTTATCACCAGCAATTCTCTCACACTGAATACAATAATATACAATATAATCTGGTACTTAGGTAGTGATTTTGTGTGGGATAATTGAATCGACTATAAACTCATTAATAACAATTTTATTACTAAGTGGCTCACAGTAAGATGAGTGGAGGGCATATATCCTTCCAAATGTTGTTTCCAGCTTTCTCATTGTCTGGTTGGCTCTTGACATTTATTAATCTCCACTCTCAAGTACCTCTAATACAGGTATTACTGATAAAACTAGTTCTGTCCTCAGAATGGCACTCAAAAACATTATTAATGGCTTCAAAAAGATTTACAGGAGGGTCAGTCATTTCTGAACAGGAAAAAAAAGTAAAATGGTGAAAATGTAAGACAGTAGTAATTGCTAATTTGGTTCTATGCTTTTTACCTCTCTAAGGTCTTGTGTTAAATTACACTTTTTAGTATTGCCCATTTTTGTCTTGTCACTTCTAATTTGGAACTCTTTAAAGGGCTGCTTTGGGATTTGTTTCAGCACCCAAAGTATTTTTATTATCATGTAATGTGAAAGTAAGGCTGGCATTAGTATAAATTGGTGCCATTATGCAATAACCTTTTACAAGAATTTGACACTGATTCTGAGGGGGTTTGGAGGTGTTTTTTTGGTTTTTAGTCTGGAGAGTAACTTCACAGGGGATTTTTTCTCTTTTATTTTTGAGTGAGGACACTTGGCCAGTGGAGGGCACTGCACTATAACTCAGGAGACACCAAAACTCCCGTTCCAGCTTTCCAAAATCCCATCTGTCATTTCAGCAAATTTACTTATAAGCTTCATTTATCTGCACCTGAATTTCCCCAGTGTTCAATTGGCAAGTTGCCACACTAAGGAAAACCCCTACATTTATTTAAACATCAGTGTAATGAGAAATTTCACCAGCCCCCAAAGGCCCAGCTTGGTATTGTGGTTATACTTTCTTTTCTGGAAGACAATTTTCTGGAAAATTATTAAAACAGCCCCCTGAAGGCTGTCAAAATATACCTGAATGCATATAGTCATGTAAAACTCTATGCAGCAAAATTCCCAGATCTGATGGAGAAGTGCAAAATAAAAGGTTGCTTTGGAAACAGGAGCTTCTACAAAGCTTTTCACATAATTAATTTTTTCTTAATGAGCTGTTCACAGAATTTTAAAGCGTGGATAGAATTTTTCATGGTCTGGGGTGAGGTGACTCTGGAATACAAGGTTGCAAATTCCTGTCTTGTGGAAGAAGCACTTTGTAAAGAATGGATCTGTTTCCAGATCAAAGTAAAAGACTGACATTTGGTTTTGTTTGACACAGAAATTGTAATTTATCTCAGCAGAATGGAAATAAGGCAACTCTGTGATACTGAAGAGGGTGCAAGGAGCTGGACTGGATTCCCAGTCCCCAGAATTGGCACCTCTTGTCTGTGTGTGTGAGGAGAAAGTCAGGAAAGGGGGAATCGCATCGTAAAGGGGTTTTTTGGGTGTCATAATGTGTCGAGGTTTTCAGTTAAATATTGATTATTACAATCAACTGTGATTGTGAAACTCCACGATGTTTGACAACACCATAAGTGCCTCTACGTGCACCTGTGCTGAAGGTGTGGAGAAACACAACATGAAAGGGTTCTCTGCTGAGGGTGACGGGGCAGCCCTTCACTTCACATTGCCTCAGTCTGTCATGGCCAGACCAAATAAAAGTGCCAAGAGTGGACCTTGTTTTTTGGGGAGGGGAGGATGAAAAACTGGGTGGGAAAAGCGTGGTGGCTGCAATGGCCAGAGAAAGGACTTCGTCCCTTAGCACAGAAAAAACCAAGCAGATGTTTTCTCTACCCCTGATCTTGTGGTTTTGCAATACTTTTGGCTTTAGCACTTTTCTGTGAGACTGCATTTGGTTCAGTACCTGGCTGTTCCTGTTTTCGCCAGAGGCAGCTGGCTGTGTTCATTATTTATGTAAAATACATGGAGGGAAGGGAGGAGCTCAGGGATGGGGCTCTGTGGTGCCTGCAGCTCAGACCTCCAGGCCACCCCTGATAAACCACAGCGTGTGTTTTGTACTGGCAGCGTTCAACACAAAATTGAGAAATGGCATACACCAGTTGTCCTGTTTTCCTTCTGTGGCAAAGCAAGGCAGCCCCTCCATCACACCAACCCTGTAAAATGGGGACTGCAGAAGCAATCAGGGTCTTAAAAGAATGGAGAAAATCTTGAAGGCATGAAAACACCATATTTTTTTGCTAGGAGTTGTGGAAGGGAGAGCTGAGCTAGGTTTTTATCATTCTTTCTAAGGCAGGAAGCTTTAATTTTACCTTAATAATATCTGAGTGTTCTCCTGCTGTCCTTCTGAGCACTGGGAACCCATCCTTGTAAACCAGAATCCTGCCTTCCTGTGGAAAGGGTGGATTTAATCCCTACAGCCTGCTTTAGGGGTGATGGGCCTGCCTAACATGCCGCTCCTACAGACATTATTTCTGGGGCAGCATTCAGCAGGAAAAAAATTACAGAAACTGGAAGTGCAAGTGAAGAGAGCTCAGTGTGGTTAATTGACAGCTTGTGATGGGTGGATTAGAGGATGAAAAAAGACAGGAAATAAAATTTTATTACAGATGTCAAGAACAGTGGTGTGGTGAGAAAATGCTATTTATGGGTGATTTCTTTAGTATTTCATCATTAACAATATTATGAAAATCTCTTTTGAAACTTTCAAAATAACCTGAAAAATAATATAGTCATTATAAATTAAAATTAAAATATCATTTGGTTGTGATGTTTCACAGTGGAGTTTAAACAAACAGAAAATGTGAAGTTATTAACATGTTTCTACCCAGGAAGCAGGTAGACTGTCCGCTCCCCCTGAGATAAAAGAATGAAGATTTTTTTTCTGTGTTTTTAAGAGTTAATTTGGTGTTTGTCAAGGGGTGCTGCAGCCTTGCCTGATTTGCTAATCTCTGTAGAGTCTTATTCTGTAACTACTGATAAAGCGCTTTTCCTTATTGCAATATATATAATTGTTCATTTAAGTCAGGTGACTTTTATGGACTTTTGTGTAGTGCAACATAGGACATAATGAAGAAAGATAGGTGCTTGCTTTCAGTCCAGTAAAAAATATTGGAATTTACATGACATGGCTGAGTTATTGGAGCTGCCTCTGTTCTATGGGATGGAGTTAAGGTTGTGGTTTGTTTGTGGCAGCACCAAAAATACCTCTATGAATGTTTGTGTCTTATTAATTTTTTTTCCCTAAAAATACAATTCAAAGAAAAGTCTTACATGGAAAAAAATAGGTCATTTAGTTTAAAAATTGCTCTTTGCATCTTCATTATGTGCTTAAAAACAATATCAGTTTTCATTCTTCAGTGAGCACTGAGACCTCTGGTCATGGAGCTGCAGTAAAAGTATAATGTGAATGTATCTCCTCCATATTGCTTTTTTCCCCTTATAAAATAAAATTTAGATACCTTGCAACGAGCAAGAATCTCTACTAAACTTATTGTGTACAAGATGTTCATAACAAAAATTATTTAATAACTTTTCTTATTATTTAGTATTATTTAGTATTAATCTGAGAGGTCATCTTATACCTTCTCATGGCTATTTTCTTGGATAGCTCTACCAAAACTGAAGGAATGTATTCTAGACCTGATATTCCACTCATTTATTAATATATCTCTAGTATACCATATATAAAGTGTGATCGTGTAGGTTTAATGTCCAAATGCTCACTGATAAATCAACACCCAGCTTGTGTTAAACGCTAAAGGCTCCTGTGTGGGATGGTGCAGCCAAAGTTCTGCACTGCAGCTGAAGTGTGCCTGTGCCTGACCCTCCAAGCAGGGCTGAGGTGTGAAAACCGGGGATGGAGTTGTCCCTCTGGTCCTTTGGCTGCTGCATTAATCCCTGTGCTTGAAAACTTTATTGTAATCAGTTACTTCCAGGAGACTGAGGTGTGGGCAATCCTGTAAAGCCTGCTGGATCCCCAGCTCTGGGGATCCCTGGATTCCTCAGCTCTGACCCTCTCACAGCTGCACGTGTGAAATCTCTGCACAGGCACAACTCCATGGACTCCAAAGGGGACAATGGAAGTTGTTTTCAGGTTGGATACACTGAAATAGGTGCCAGACAAACACCAGTGCCAGTTGTCTGCTCCTTCCTGTGGTGCACTGCAATTTGGAGAAGCAATTATACTCTGTCCTTTGCTTCAGATTAAGCCCCCCATCTCCAGGGCTGCATTTCCCCCTCACCCAACAATGCTCGGAGATGTTATCGCTGCGTTCTCAAAAAACTTTGCCCTAATTGTTCAGCTGTTTGTTTGTATTGCTAAGACAATTTATCTCTGGTCTCTGGGTCAAAATGAATTTATCAGACCATTACAGTACAGAAAGCTCAGTATGTGGGCACTGAAGCTTGCAGTCATTGCACGCTGTGCTGAGCCCTGTGCCCCCAGTGCTCTGCCTGTGTGCTCCCAGCGTGTTGCAATGGCATTTTTCATCACTTTCTGATACTTATCTCCCTGGTCTGCCTCAGCCAGGCTGCCTGCACCCGGGGGCTGGCAGGAATAGATAATCCCGATGGTCTTTTTTTATTTAGTCAGCTGTCTGCAAGATGTGTGGTGCTCATTAGTGTAAAAACATGCTGGAAAACAAAGCTCCAGGAGCTAATGAAGCTGTTCTTATGCTGATTTCTCTTACTGCAGCAGTTGCTGCTGAAGGATCCTGCCCAGTGGGTTCTGTCGCTTGTCCCTGCAGTAATCCAAATCCAATAATACAATTAAACTGCTTTCCACATCTTCCTGTGCTTACTTAGCTATTTTGCTATTAAAAAAAAAAAAAAGTAGTTTCTAATCTGAAATGTGTGGAACTTGCAGCATTTCCCAGGAATTTCAGCTAAACAAAGCATGTATTCTTCCTGTATTTAGTTCTTTTCCTACTCCTTCTAGGCTGTGGCTGCTGCAAATTTTATATTTTACCTCTGAATTTTGTGGTTTGTGGAAGTTCACATTCTTTCTCATCTTGACAAAGAACTAAGTTGTTGGTTTGGTGGGGTTCTTTTAATGTAAGAAAAGTTTCAATTTGATTTGTATGCATAACCTTTTGTGTCCAACCTTGAGTGAAAGGCTTCTATCAGTCTCATGTTACCCACCTGCCAAGCTGTGATTAAATTTTAATTTAGAAAAGAAGCCCGGTTAGTGTTTAACAAGCACTGGGCAAGGGAAACTTGCTGGCCAAAGAAGGGCTGTGGTACCTTGAGGGGTTTGCAAGTCCTTTTGTTTGTCCCCTCATGCAGGGAAACCCAAGGTCAGCTCTAAATGAAATAAGGTACAATTTATGGGGCTAATTGCCCCTGCTCTGTCTATCCAGCACTGCCCTGCCAGTGAGGGAGAACTGCTTTGTGACAAACTGGCTCAGCAGCAGGAATGGGTCGAGCCTGTCCCTTTTTCCCTTGTTGTTTGTCCCTTTTTCCCCTGCAGCACCTGAGGCACAGGGATAATGTCTGTTCCTTAGGATGGAGGGGAGATCAGAGCTGTTCAGTGGTGAGTGCAGGGTCTGTCGTTTCTGGCAGAGAGGTGGGCAGGAGATGGGGAAAAGACGGGAGTGTAGGAGCAGGGAAAACAGCAACCTCCGGGATGAAGATTCAGGAGCTGCTCACTCTCACCCAGAGCTCCCTTGCTGATGACTTCAGGGCTTGCTTGGGCTTCTCTCAGCCCCTCCATCTCCCACACCCACCTCACCACACCACCAATCCCTGCAGTCTCCCCTCTTTGTGGGCTGGGAGCTGTGTGTGTGCCTGGCTGACAAAAGCCCTGCACAACAAAATTTAGTTTTGCTCACTGCGCTGAGATTGAGCTCTGACTTCTGTGACAGAGCATCTGAGTTTTTTCTCTCCAGCTGGTCCAGAATCTGAGTTTGTGTCCTCAGATGGCCTGAAAATTTTCCCAGGAAGGATGTCTTGCATCTGGGAAACTTGGAGAGAAATCTTTATCTTTTCTTACCAACCCGTCTCCTCAGCAGCCTCCCAGCATCTCCCTGCTGGATGTAATCAGTAACCAGGATGAGGGGGTATCCCATTCCCTGCACATTTACTGCTTGGCTGCAGTGGGCACTCAGCCCTGCATGTAGCTGATTAAACTTAGTTTAGAGACAGAACCATGCAGCTGTTGGATTTCTGTGAAATGTGTCTGCACTCTGTCTCTTTTCTGTGATGTGACATTACACCTTTTCATATTTTCCTTTGTTGTTTGTTTGCCCAGTTGTGAAGGCTCTAAACCAACTGGTGTTCTTGAACCCCTGCATGTTTACTCTTAGTCTAAATTTGATTTTATCACTCATGCATAGTATTAAGCCCTGAATATTAAGTCAGAATTATCCTCCTGCTTACTTTACAGCAAGTCTGTGTGTGTGATGAGTAAACACAGTGTGGGTGGCCTTGGGTAAAATAAAATTTAAGTGTTTGTTCACAAGGGCAGCTCTCTTCCCCTTCAATAGATAAACACCCAGCCATGGTTTAGTAGATTTTACCAGCTGGTTTAATTGATGCAAGAAACAAATATCCCACAGATTGATGTAAAACTTTTTTAAAACTATTTTGATACTTTCAAAAGCATATTGGAAAGCTTTCTGAGTCCTCTAGTGCTCAAACATTGCCCTTACTTTTGATGTTTGGATTAAAGGCTTTGCCATAGTCCATATCTCAGGTTTCTGCAACAGAATTGGAAATACAAAACCAAAATATATGCCTTTACCTTACCCATTCAGTATTTATCTCAGACAAGCATTACATAACAACATTAGAACAACTGACAAAAAAAATTCCACATAGTACTGGAGTAATCCACTTTTTTCAGTTGTATCAGCTGGGCGCTAACAATGAACATTTCCAATATCTCTGTCAGCGTTGTGATGCTCTAATGCTTGAGCTAATGAAGAGCTGGAGGTCATTTAATCTTATCTTTGCCTGCTCCTAGTTCAGAACGTGCTTATCTCTTTCACAAATAGAAGAGGCATGAGCTCACTGTAGAACTTGCTATTCATGACATCACCATTCTACGTGGCTTTTCTCCTTCTGGCTCTGCTTGAGAAAGGTTAATAAAAACATCAAAGTTTGACAACAGCTCTGCTTCTCCCTGGGCAATGGGTTTCAGCCTGTTCTTTGCTGTCAGAATTCTCGTTTGGGCAGCAAGGAAATAGTGTAGGATTGTCTGACAATTTGGGGGGGTGACCTCATCTTTGTTTAAGAAATATTCTTCCCACTTGTGGCTGTGGCTTCCTTATCAACCTGTTTTAAAATGCCTTTTTTTATTGGGGGGTAGGAAAGTGAGGGAAGCAATTTGAGTTCAAGGTGTTTTGGTTTACACTGCCCGCGTTGGAGCTGTTTTATGCAAACACAGCTGGGCTGTCCCGGGCTCACACCCAGCTGTGCCTGGCAGGTGCAGTGCTGTGCTGGAGCAGTGGAAGGCTGGAGGCAGGGAGAGCTCTGAGGGCCTCTGGCAGGGGATATCGGGGGTACCAGGCTGGCTCATCCTCAGGGAGCAGTGGGTTACCTCCTCCATGCAGGACCCAGACTGTGGAGTGGGCTGTAAACCCTGGTGCTGACCCCTGAGCTCAGCCAGGAGCTGCCTGGTACCCCGAGGCAGGGTCTGAGGGTCCGGTGGGGTGGGGAATGCTGCACAGCGGCCTGTGGGAGAACACCTCTGCCTCAAACACACCCCACAGAGCCCAGATCACACCGGGAGCCGGGCTTTGGGTCCTGTAGTCTGTGCTGGATACTAGTGGGGTGTCTGCACCCTGCAGTCCTTGGTGAAGCTGAGCACGAGGTCTGTGAATGTGAGATAATCTGACAGTCAAGTTTAGTCTTCCCTGTCTTAAAATCTGCCCCTTAGTCTCAAATAACAAATTAACAGACCTTATCTCCATTTCCTTATCGTTGTTATGGACATAACCATAGTGTTGATCACTGCTTATTGCTGACCATGTTTGTGGGAATGTTCTGCCAAACTGCGTTTTCTGCAAAATCCCATCTTCTCTCCTCTTTTGTGTGTGCCATTTTGCAAAGTATCTGTGGAGCAAAGTCACCTTAACAGCAAAGGGTGGTAAAAATCGTTCTGGTATTAATCACAGCTGTAGGGCTGTTATAATTTTATTTTTTAACTTGAATCCCTTGACTCTTATGTTTGGTGATGTCAATCATCTACAAAAGTATTTGATGTAGGCAAAATTTAACCCCACTTTCTAAAGGAATTTTTGGTTTGATGCAACAAGACAAGAAATCTAGCATGCAAAAACTGCTATAAAGCTTTCTACTTTTCTGTTCATAGATCAAAGTCAAGAGAACTTTGAAATGCTGATGTATTAAAAAATGTTGTGGGAGCTGGGAGTCAGGGGGGTGAATGAGTAGGTTTATCCAGACTTGTACCTGTGTACAGTAAAAACTTTTATGGTTATAAAGACCAGAAATGAACGTTTATCTTAAGGTCCTTTTTGATGTCTGTCTGTTGTTAGTAGCAGGTACTTAGAGCAGTAAACCTTTTATTGTCTGACTGCCCAGAGAGTGCTGTTTGCCAAGAGCACAGTTGTCAGAGGTGTGCGATGTTGTGCTGAAAGTGCTTTTAGGGGGAGCAGTAAATGATGCTGGTGAGGTGTTTTCTTTTGGGGAAAAAATGCTTTGACACATTGGCGGAAATTCGAGGGAATGGTGGTAGAGGGGTAGAAGTTGGTTGTTGATTTGCCAGCAAAAATGAGATGTGAACTTTGTGAACTAAAGGAACATGGACACCTGACTGAAAATTTGAGTCTATGGGGGGGTTTTGTATTGCTTTCCTTTTCCTATAATAGGAATGCTCCTTGGCATTCCATATCTTTGCTTAAAGTTCCTTAAAGAAAAAAACTTTCAGGTAATTAGTGAGATTTTTAGCTTTACTTTGAACTTACCTCATCATGCTAAAGGGAGAATGTTGATTATTGCAACTCTGTCACAGGGTTAATGTTTCTTCACTATTTATGCCCAAACTTACTCTGCTCATTCCATGATGATGTCAAATACTTTTAGAAGTACAACAGTAACAAACTGCCTTTGAGTAGAAGCTTCCTCTTACTATGGAATTTTTATTTAACAAAGATAATAATTGAAATAAAACCCAGGACAGTGTAACTTCCAAATACTTTTTAATATTGCTGCTTTTTTTTTCTTTAAGATTGAATTAAGAAACATGATGCAAGAGGACTAAAACAGGACTAGGGAAGGGAGTAAAATGACCTGTTAAAATCAGCTGGTAACAGAAGAGGTTTTTAGGAAAATTCTATTGAGTCTCAATAAACAAAAGGAGTAGGGGATGCAATTACAGGTGAATTATAGTAGAGACAATTGAAAGGCCTCTTTGGACAAAGAATAATAAAAAGCCACAGATGTGCCCTTTTTTTGGTGGGGGTGTTTGGGTTTTTTTTAACTCACAGAGGTTTCTAGCAGAACTCCCCTGAGAAGGGTGAATCAGAGCAGTCTTTTCATTTCCTTTTTATCCCTCAGAAGAAAAAGCGATACACAAAGCTTTCTCTAGGTCTACTTTTGGGGAAGGTGTGGCTCAAGAACATTTGTTCCTGTCGTTAAAAGAGATGTCTGGCTGGGGAATCTCCAAAAGCTCTTGAGTAACTTAGAGCAGCAATTGTTGGAATTTTGATGTAGTTAAAAAAATAAGCCACATCAAAAAGTAGCAGCAATATTTAAACCAACCAAGACTCTCAGAATTGAGCACAGATCCTTCTGTTTCTCACCCAGGGATTCACTTTGTTTCCCCAGCTCCTTTCTGTGTTATCTCTGATGTACTGCAGAAATCCTGACTGTTTCTTACTCTCAGGGTTGTGGTTTCACAACCAATTTGAAGTGATCTAAGACTGCGTTGCCTCCAAAAAGTTCATCTGGCTCTTCCCTCTGCCCTGCTGCCTCTCTGCTCCCACTTCTTCCCTTTTCTCAGCACTAGATGTTGTACAGATCACTCATCTGGTTAAACACCTTCAAAAGACTTCATACAAGTGGCTGAGGGTATGAAAGGAGAAAATAAATTCTTACTTGTCTTGGGACAATTACTTTGAGAATATCATAAAGGCAGAATCCTTTCCATGTGGGCTTTCATGGTTGATGGAGCCACTTTAATTTTTAAACCTCTTGCCCCACTTCTTTCAGTTTACATATGGGCACCTTCAAGGTGTGGCCAGGCTTCCATGTTTCTGGAGCTGAAGCAGGTTTCAATGCACTGATTATGGGATGCTACTGAGATGACACAAGCTAGGGCTGTGAGCTTCAGCCTGATGGATTTTCCTACTCCTTGTCTATAAAGTTCTGTTTCAGGACAGTCACGTGAAAACAAGCAGCTGCATTTGGAGCAGGTATCCCAAAGCATCTCGATGTATTTGCATGTAAACTTTAAGGGAAATATCCTTTATGTCCACCCAGGGAGTGGGAGATCAAGAAGGAACAAAATTCTACATTCAGCTATAGTGTCCCGTGTCAGATTTGTCGAGAACATTTTATAAATTCACCAGCTGGGGTCTTTTAAAGAGGAAAAAATCAGATTGAAGGAGTCCCACTGCACAGTGTTAACTCGGACATTTGGCCAAGATGGAAACCCAGTTCAAAGCCAGTGTGAAGAAATAGGGATGTGCAGGACTGCCTGGCCAGGGAGCCCAGCTGAGGAATGGGGTGTGTGCAGGGGGAGGGCAGGGAAAAGGCCCCTCACCAGAGCTCTGAGTGATGAGAAGTAATCCGTGCATTTATTAGACTTCAAACACCCCTCTCGCCCCACACCTCTCCTTTGCAGGAGCAGTGAGAGAGCTGTTTTTTCCAAGACAGCTAAAGGCCTGCCTCAGAAAGTATTAACTTTCTTCTTGAATTCTTATTTAATTTCTACATGGCTTTAAGATGGAGTTTTGATCTGCCACAGATTTTTGGATCCACATTTTGGACTGGGCAGTTCCACACCTTTTCACAGCCCACTTGGACCTATCACCTGGCCCTGTTCCTGCTCACTCTGTGCCAGCTCTTCCCACTGTGATAGAGGCTGCACTTGTTTTTAGGATGTGCTGATTCCAGGAGTGGAAGGAGAACTCATTACCATGCAGTAAATAGGTGTTTTTAGGAGTCAGGTAGAAATAAAAACTCTTACTTTCCTCCTGTACTTCCTACTATACTTCAGCAATAGTAAATTCTCCAGCCCCACCTCTGTCATTCTCCAGTGATGAAAAAGGACATTTGGGCTCTTTTTATGACATCATGATCATTGGCTATGCCCAGTGCCACAGAGGAAAATCCTGTTTCTTCTGGCAAGAGGGGAAAATCATGGATTTAATGATTGCATAGAGCACTTCCCATTTCTGCAGAGTTTTTGGCATGGGCACATGTCACTGTGTCAGGCTTGACTTCTGCTGCTAATTATAAAATGTGTAAGTGCACAGACACATTTTTAGTTGGGAAAACTGAATGCAATGTCATGGGAGAGTTGTGCTTCCAGTGCTGTTGCTGTGGCAGAACTTGCTGTGTTTGTTCTAAATCCTAAACTCTGGATGGGGACCTCTGCACCTCCTGCACAGAGCTCCTGTACAAGATTCCAGATAAAATATGGGATGCTGAAAAAGGGCAGGAAAAATGTCACATTAAACACAAAGAACTTGCAGATCAGGTATGATTATTTGGAAAGAAAACTTCTGAGTACCAGCCTTGCTAGCTTAACCTGGCCTTTGGAAGTAAAAAGGAGTGTGTTCTATTTTCAGTAGCTTTTCACACATTTTGCAGGGTAGGTTTGTAGATCAGCTGTACAGCTGATTCATAAGGGGAAAATCAGCAAGATCATATTTTGCCTTATGTTCAGTGATGAAACAACAAATTTTGTTTTCGCCCAAAGCAGATATGTCTGAAGAAATAGTATGGAAAATTGCATCTTCTTTTTTTTTTTTTTTTTTCCTTCCCCATTGCTAAACAAGTAAATCTTAAAAATATGTGAAAGTGACTTGGGTATGCTCATAAAATCATATATTTCATCCATTTTTGCAGCTGTTTTCTCTGCAAGGTAACACTTTGCTCTTCCTCTGCTGTCAGTTGTGATGGTGGCTTGCAGCTGAGCAGGCACACCTCAGTGAGGCTGCAGCCTCTGCATCCCCACTGTATCCATGTGCAGTGGGGCTCTGGAAAAGCTGCTTTTCCATGGATTGCAGCTGATGAGATGGGACAGAGCAATCCCAGTTGGAGGTGGCAGGAAGAACAGGCTATTCCTGCTCTAGGAGAAGCCCAGATCCCCTTCAAGGTGAGGTTTGGAACAGTTTGAACAAACACTTTCTGTTGTTTGAGCCTTGTTTCCAGAACTCCCTCCACACTTCCTGCCATGGCCTTTAGATGTGTTCAGAGAGCTCTGGAAATGTCATTTGTGCAACATGCAAGTGCTCCCACCCTGGGAATTTTCCTAAGGTTTCCTTGATTTGCTGTCCTCCATTGCCTTTAACTTCCAGCCGGAATTTTTTGAAAGATCAGGAAATAGAGGGAAAACAAATCCAACAACTTTCAGTAGTATCACAACTGAGGTATAATCTTCAACATGGCATTCTTTTTTATCAATACCACCTTTTAATGATTCCTAAAGGTGTATCTCTTACCTCTGGGCTGTTTTGGTGTGAGGCAATCCATGCTTCTTGGTGGAATCCCTAGAGTGTAACTGCTTCCTCTGTCACAGCCAGCAATGTTGTTAAGCTTTGGAAAAGGAAATTAGACTGTCATTTTAAGTGCAGAATCGTTTTAAAAGATGTTACTTCTTTCTACTGCAGTCTTATTTAAATATATTTAATTTAAATATGTAAATATATTCAAAAATATACAGCTTTTTTTTAATGTTTTCAGTCCTGCTATGCTTCCTTTCTCTTTTGCAGCAAGGTAGCCAGCTGTTATGTGATATTATTAGAGTTCCTTGTTCTTTTTACTTTAACCACTAAGTTTCTGTAAGATGGGGTAAAGGATGCAAACTTTGCTGGGTCACACACTTTGTAGAATAAGCCCCAGACACTGAAATGCTTCTCCTGTGTTCACAGTGAGCAAGTCATGGTGTGTCTGACACAAATGGGAGAAGGAGCAACTGGAGATCATAGAAATAAATGTTCCTGCAAGATTTCCAGACCAAATGTCTTTCACTTTGAGTCTCATTATTGGTTGTGATGATATTCTAAATTTAGTGACTATTTTTACACAGTTAAAATATTTCAAAGTAGGGAAAAAAAACCCTTTTAAATACAAACACTGACAGAACCTGTGCATTTCATTGTTCATGACAAGAAATGGCAAATAGCTTTTGGGAAAAAGCCCCCACTTGCAAATAAAATCCTCTTGTATGAACTTGGATGCTAAGAAAGTTTTCTTTTTTATTTGCCACAGATGTTGTTAAATTTTAGCCAACTGGGAATTTTATGGACAGCAAAAAGCTTTTTTTTTTTTTCCTTTTTTTTCCCTGACCTGGTATTAGTTAAATCAGCCCTGGCAAAGATAAAACAAAACATTAACACACAAGCTTGGAATGAACATATTCAGTCCCTTCTCATGCAAAGCCCACCAGAAACCCCAAAAGGGTTATTTTTAGCTTTTGTTTTCTCCCAGGATAGATAAATGGAATCAGCTGTGACAGAGACATGATTCACCAGCGTGAAAAAGAGACTGATACAATCCAGAACAAACAAACAAAAGCAGAAAGGGGTTTCAGGGAAAAGGGAGAAATGGGTTTATTTTTAGTTTGAGTCTATAGGTTTTGTAGAGGTAGGATTCCTCTTTCTCCCACCTCTGCCCTGAAAGTTCAACAACTTCTAGACTCATAAGCAATAGCAAGGAACAACCTTTATGCAAGAAAAAGTCTGAAATGCAGCAGAACCCTGATTATTTCATTCTTTTAACCCTTGCAAATATAAGTTAAGACATGGCAGGTTTTTAAAGATATTTTAAAAGTATCTCATTTATTATTTTCTAATATGACTGCAGAAAATGGTTTCCTTCAGAATGTTATAGCTTGTCTATTTTCCAGCCACAGAAACCTGTGTTTGTTATAAGGCACAAAGGACTCTGGGCTGGTCACCAGTAGCTCCATAATTATTTTTATTTTTCTGTATTTTAAGGATACACAGCTTTGATACATTTTGAGTTTAGTCCAGATGGTTGGTATTAAAAACCAGAGGTACTGCATGAATCTAGAACCAGAAGCTATTAGAGAGCAATGTTCAGTGTTAAATTCTTTCTAAAGTACAAATCTCTCCAGCTCCCACATTTCAGCCACTGTCACCACCAGTTTGCTGCAGCTCAGTCTATGTGTAAGCGCAGATTGTTGCTTTTTTTTTAAGTCCAAGTGCATGTGGATTTCTTATTTTCTTTTTCTGCTGGATAGGATTTTTCTCACGTTCTGGTGTGATGGATTTCAAGTGCTCTCAAGGTGTTTGCATGCAACTTTGCAGGATGCATTGGCGTCTGAAGTTCTGCAAAGCTTTCAGGGCAAAGTTTCAGTTAATTCTGAGTGTGCTGCCTTTGTGTGGAAGCAGAATGTTCCCTGAGTGTCCCCAGGACAGCTTCTTCGAGGGCTTCTCTGAGGAGAGGCTACAAAGCTGGGCAACTGGAGAGGTTTCCACAGAGGATTTGGGGAGGAGACAATTTGGCTCTGTAGACCCATGACAAATAATTCTAGGCATGATTTCCTTGCATTTTCTCCAGAAAGAGTGAACTTCCCAGCAAAAATGGTCAATCCACCGTGGAGGGAGCCAACCTGTGAAGTAAATGGCGCTCTACATTCAACCATCAGAGAGGCCATGGGCATCTGAAGGATTTAAAATGAGTAGTGTTCACATCAAAGGAGAATCTTCCTCCCTGAAGACTGTATTGTCAGAATTTGACCCTGTTTTCCTGTGGTGACTGTGGGCCTTGCTATTCCCAGTAAAGCTGTCAGCCCTCCTGAACAGAGGTGCTGGTTTGGTGAGGATTTACCTGTGCGTGGGGAGTGCAGCATCTGCACACTGATGTTGCCTGATCCCTGCAGTAAATGAACAGTTTGTTTCTGCCTGAGTAGGTGATGCTCAAGTTGACTTTATAAACACAAAAAAAAGGGGACAAAATGTGAAGTTTCTTCTGGGAATTGCACTGTTGTGTGGAGAACCTCTATTTCTGATTCTTTCTAGTGTAAATAAGCATAGGAAAGCTTCTTTTATGCATTCATTTTATCTCTTCAAAGTATCTGGTTGTGTTTTTTCTTTAAGCCGATGGGAATTTTGGGAAAAAACTTCAGAAAGGTGAGGATTTTCCTGGTGCAGCTCTGTGCAGTGTGTGTGGGTAGGGGAGGAGGGTGTGCCTGAGGCAGGGTGCAAGCACTGTCCTGCTTCTGTCACAAAACCGGGGGTATGGACCAAATAGGAGCCACGTGCTGCTCTGCTATCCTCACCCGGAGTTGGTGGGGTTTGCAAACCACAGGGTAGGAAAAGAGGGAATCCTTGAGGATCCCTTCCAACTCGGGGTATTCTGGGATTCTGTGTCCCATGGTTCTTGATGTGACTGAAGTATACTGGGTTTTTGGGATCGTTCTTATGGGAGGATAACTTTGTCCTGAGGCTATTTCTTCCTCTTTCCTTCCATATTTCATCACAAAATTGCGCTTTTAGCAAATTCATGAAACTTGATAGGGGGTTTAACATCTACATTCCCCTAATTTTCTCCCCATTGCTTACACCTTGGTAGTTGCAGTTTATTTAAAATTTGCCACCAAAATGTCTTTTTACCAGAGGATGGCTTGGCCAAAAACCCATTAAAAAAATTAGCTATTTCATTTCTAAATAAGCATGTTTTGACTTAAAGCAGTAAAAAAGCACACTAAATGTGTCTCTTACAATCCAGTCCACCAGGCTGTCCATTAAATCCTTTTTCTCAATAAGATGAGTGTGTAAAAGTTCTATTCTCACTGCTATTGTAATCTAAAAATATAGAAAAGTCCTACTGCAGATTGCCACAGTTCTTGCAAGATAACAAATACCACAAAAGTTTCCATTCTGCTCAGCAGAAGAAAATAGATCAAGTTTAAGGCAGAATTTAAGGCATAAAGTAAATAATAAGTTGTTCTGTAATGGTGCAAGTAATTAAACATGGTGATTATTTTTTAAAACCGTGAATGACAATCATTTGAAAGTGCCACGGTAACAGTTCTTTAAAAATCTCTGGAGGCAGTTAAGGGTTTTATTTCTCCACTGATCATATCAGAGGAAACCTTGTGTTGGAAAAAAACCTTTCTACCATGTAGATCATGTCTGTTGCCACAAATCAGAGAGACTTTTCTGAAATAAGAAGACAAAATAAACACAGGAAATTGCTGTTTTTCCAAGAAAGCTTTAAAAAGAAGCTGCATTATGTCACTTCAGAAACTGCGAGTAAAATTAGCAGACTGGATGTGTTTGTTTTGGTGACTTTTCACTTCCTTTGATAATTCAAACAGTTATAATGTTACTCAATAAACCAACTCATTTTTGTACAATTTTGTACAAGCTGATAAAAAGTCTCTAGCAGAAAAAAAAGTGGAGGAAGGGAAAGTTTTTATCCTAAAGTTTATAATTTCTGTGTTTTTCTTGATCACTGTTGTGAAGTGACAGTGGCAGAGAAGTGTGCAAGAAACAGAAAACCCCAGTTTTCCTTTTTTTTCTTGTTTCTAAAGGCCACAGGGATGAGGAGGTGTGAATGTACCTTTGGAGTGAATGATCCAGGGATGGGAATGTGTGAATGTGATCACCCAAATGCTCCGCACAGACCCCTGCATTGCATATCCCCTGCATCCATAAGGATGTCCTCAGTGGAATGTTCACTTGTGTTTTCACCCTGTCTTCACTGCTAATGTGCCCTGCTCTGTAGAGGCAGGAATTCTCTTCACCTGTCTAAATTTCAATCTGTTTTTCTTTTCCCTATAATGGATACACATCCAACAAACAACAAAAGCAATACAGGCCACGATGCAGAGGATTATCTTTTTATGGATCTGTTGCAGATAGCAAATACTGCTGTAAAACTGACTCAGAGCAGTGAAAACTTCCTGTGGCTGAACACAAGCTTGGTTTACTGCCCTGTTTTCAGAGGGGAGTAGGGAAAAAGTCTTGTTAATTTTCTATTTGAAAAATATTTCCTCTCCTGGTCAGAGTACCTAAAACAAGACTCTGTTTCTGAGTTCTTTTCCTGACTTTGACACCAGTTTTTGCTTACCTGAGCTTTGTTTACTCAAAGGTGTGAGGGCACCATGTGAACAGTCAGGTGATGTTATTTCCATCACAGCCTCTCCTGTATATTGTCTTGAGATCTATTGGTGAAAAAATCAGAAAAGTTATGCAAAAGGCAGGTTGTTACTTCAGTTCACCTTGACCAGGCAGAACAACATCATCACGACCAGCTGCAAAGACTGTTCCGTGTGGTGCTGCCTGAAAGTTTGCAACCCCTGTTCTCATGAAACTCAGATGGAGAAATTAATTTTGTGTGGCAATGGTCAGTGGGTTTTGGGGGGTATTTTTGTTTGATTGTTTGTTTTTTGTTTTTTTTTTTTTACCTAAAGATCTCAAAACACTTCACAGAAGAGGCTGCTGGTGCCATTTGCATTTTACAGGTGGAGTCTGGTGCACAGAGAGGGGACGTGTCCTGTATAGCTCACCCAGTGAGACTGGAAAGGGAATGCAGTCCTCCCTCCTGGCCTTCCCAGCACAGAGACTGTGATACAGGGCCATATTTATTCCCCATGCACAGTTTTCCTTGTGTTCCTTCTTTCTATTTTTCTCCCCCTTTTATTCCCTTGCTGTGAGGAGATAGCAATTCAGCAATGTAAAAAAAAAAAAAATTAGAAGGCAGTTGCCTTCCTTTCTGATTTTCCAAAGTGGGCCTGTATGTTTTCCTTCTGCATGCAAATGAGTCTAAAATAAAATGAAAGTAGCTAGACCTGTGCAATGTCATCTGTGCACTGCCCTGGTCCCTGTTCGTCCTACATCATCCCAGCAGCATTCCTGCCAGATAGGGTCACACCAGCTCACAAGAGCAATTATTTTCTTTTCACATGGCCCTCCAGACTCCTTAAGTAGTCCTGTGGGAAATCCAAAATTCATTTCTAAAAACAGCAGCCCAGATGCCTTGAGGATGCTGCAGTGATGTGGAATGCTGGCCTTTGCTGCCCACAGCATTTACTTCGGTTTTTTTTTTCTCCCTTTAGCTTTCTCTGCTGAAGCCCGCCAATACCTGTGCAGATGTGGGCAGCACCAGGCAGGACTTTGCCATCCCTCGCACTGTTGCAGTCCTGTGGCCTCGTTTGGCCACGGCCCGAGCCCGCTGTGCACAGCTCAGCGGCACTGTGGCCATCCCTGCCGGTCCTGCTGCTGCCAGAGCCAGCAGCTGCAAGGACAGCAAGGGCCTGCCACAGCTGGGAATTGCTGTGCTGGGCACCCAGCTGGGACAGGGCAGGGAAGGTTTGGCCAAACTCTTGGCACTGCAGCAGCCTCCAAAAACAAAAGCGTTCTGGGGATGATTTCTCGGCAATAGAACATCCCATCATCAGTGGGATGAACTGGGAGGAGGTTTGTCCCACCTTCAACTTCTTGAAAGCCCCGTGTGCTCCTCTTCCAGAAGGTCTATGGTGTTTCAGGATATTAGAGTGTTTTTTCTGGTGAGAATTGTGGGAAAACTCCTATTGCTCAGCACAAGCTTCTCAGAAATTTGCAGTCAGGACAAGGAGCATTATCTGCTCCAGCTGCCAGCTTCCAGCACACAGTGCTGTGTGCACGGCGTGGAAAAGCAGGCACCAGCAGCATCAGGAATGTGTCCTGGATCTGTGGTAGTGCCACAGGAGGCTTTGAGCAGCCTGTGGACTGTCCTGAGGCTGGTGTTGGAGACGGAGCTCTGACAAAAGGCACTGTGGGTGCAGTGCAGCACCACGGGGCCATTGCTACCCTGTGACCCAATGCAGGCTGTGCTGGGGGTGTGCTTTATGTCCATTTTTGTGGGGGGAGCCTTGAGGACCCTCGTTTGTAACCCATGAGCCACGCTCAGCCTGAACACAGGCCAGAGTGTTCATCAGGATTGCTGCAGGGGAGTCGCCTTTGTGGCGTGGTTGGTGATCCAAAAATCTGTCCCAGGTTCTCAGCTGGTGTAAATTAACACATCTCCATTAACTTTGGAAATGCTGCATTTCTTTGGGGCAGCTGGCCCAGCATGTGAAGGAGTGACAGCTCCTGCCCACAGCACTTGGTACCTCAGCCTCTGCAAACAAGTTGCTTCTGCCTTTTTTTCTCCTTGCTTTGCTCAAGGGATCAGTATTTTAGACATGCATGCCTTAAATGTTATTAATATGAGGATGATAAATACAGAAGAAAATCACCATGGTAAAAATATAATTGAATTTGACCAGAGAATGGCTGAGTCACTTTTAATTTCTAGAGAGAGAGTCCCTGGTGTAAGATTCAGGAAGGAAAGGAACCTTCTTATGTGTTTTCCATCTCCTCTGAGTCTGAGAGTGGCATTGCTGGTACAACTATAATGTCTTAATTAGTGGCAATTTTTCAATATAGTGTTTGATGTGAGTGCAAGTAATTTTGGAAACAATGTGATTTTACATTTTTATAGAAATGGAAAACATTCTGGGGATATATTACACTTTGCTACCAAGCAATTTACACAAGGCTGTGTAACTTTTGTAAGGGTGAGTGGTGAGCCAGGCTAAGAACATGGTGTTTATATAGGAAGTCAACTACAGGAAAAATAGAAACACAAAAGAAGCAGCCATTTAAGCAAAGACCACCACGCTGAACAACAAATCTCCCCACTGGCTGTTCTTTGAAGTCAGACACTTGATGCCTTTTATGTCAACAGGAATCGAAGGGAAACTTGGAGCACAGAACCTGAAAGGTTAAGTTGCACATTTGTCATGGCAGAGTCAGGTGTGCACTGCAAGTGAGCACACATCAGAAGTTTTCAAGCTTTCTTTTGGGTTTTTTTAATGAAATGCTTTTGCTGAGGGACTGCATGAGCAGGGATCCTCGGGAGGATGCTTCCTATTTCATGTCTGATTTAATGTCAGAGACACTGCTTCCCAGTGCTGAAGGGTCAGGAACTACCACTGCTGATGTCTGACTCTGGGAGCAAGGGAGCACGGATTTTCTTAAAGCTTGTAAGTGGAAAGCAGCAGAAGGCCTGGAGGTGGAGAAGTGTTCTCCTGAAACAGAGCCACTGTCATTGTTCTGCACTTAAGAGTCATCAGTTAAACCAGAAAAAGTTAAAAAGGTAGATTTAAAAAAAATTTTATGATATGCAATGACATCAAAAGACCTAACATTTCATATTCTAAATGATTTTACTTTTTTTAAACAATTACACTCTATCCACTCAGAGACACTGTGTTTTCATGTGCTTCATTCCTGCATAAAACAGACCTGGAAATTAAAATAGTTTTCTTTCAGCAGTGTATTTATATAGATAATTTGACTGTCTGTTTTGGCGGCAAAGAAATTTTGTGCTGCAAGCATTCAGTTGTTAAAAAAAGAAACGTGGCATGCAGGTAACAAGGGTGGGTGGTTAAAAGTTGCTTTCGTTTTTCCCAAGAGATCATAAAAAATCACTAATGCAGAAAAATAGAGTGCACTTGATAACCAAATAAGGTTCAGTAAAGGCACGTGCTCGTTGAGGCACATGTGTGACTGCAAGCTTTTAGGACTTGATCATGTTTGAAAATATAACTTGTTTTTGAAAAGAACCTAAACAACACTTTTGTGCCAGAATCAAGGTACCAATTTCAATATTTGTGTGGAAGCAGATCCATTTGTAAAATGTCAGCTCAGTAGTTCCTGACAAGAGAACCCTCACAGGACCCACTTTTCTGGGCACAGCATCAGCCTGAAAGCATTAAATAACATCTGGCAGTGACCTGCACTTTGTAAACCATATTTTTGAAATCAGCTTAGCATATTTGGCCTAAACAAACTGAGAAATTAAGATGCAGAGGAAAGAAAAGCATTCCAGCTGCAGATAAAAATAATTGCTGAAGTGCTATCAGGAGACACAGAGTAATTGCAGAAGTGTGATTGAGTGGAGGCAGCAAGTATTTGGTATTTTAACTGTAAAACAGGACATGAGAAAAGAAAACAGAAGGTCTTGAATATGGTACTGTCATTAGAAAAAGGTTCAGTTAGGCCTGTATATTGTACACAGAGAAGTGCCATGTTTGTTAGAAAGTGCATGAGGGAACTGAGAATAATGAGACTCATAATAGGAGTTTTTGGCTCTGGTTCTGCACTGTTTCAAAGCCTCAACTGTTCTTGAATCCTTAATAAGTTAAGGAATGAGTAGAGCAGAGCAGAGAGCAGGCAGACTCTGCTGGAGCAGCTTGCCCAAGCCAGTTTGCCAAAATCTAAATAGCCCTTTAAAAAAAAGGCTGATTTTCTGCTGATGACATCATTCCTGCCACTGTCAGAGTGTGACAAGCCTTGGCTTCCCTAAAATAAGAAGAAAAAACACTTCTAAAATTGGCACTGCACAGATTTAAAACATATACAAGGATTACTATAAATGTAAGATATTTATGCTGCCTTTCCATGCTACAAATTTTCATTCATGGGTAGTTTGGGTTTTTTTCCTCAAGCATTTTGACTTTGTAAATCAATGCATTTTAAATATCTAGTTAGCTCTTTGTGATTTTATTCTGGCTGCCTTAGCTTAGACACTGGGCTGTTTTGATACCAGTGCCTACAACCTGCCTTTTTTTCTGTTGTAGTTAATTTTAACATAACTGGAAATGTCTGTATAACGTCAGGAAAGCCACAGGTATTTCTGGAGGCGATCTTTATTATGGCACTATGGAATTCATGGATAATCTTATCTCTCTTCTTCTTTTTTTCTTCTGATTTCTCATTTCTTCTGATCTGAAGAAATGAGGGGAAGATGCTCTCTGAGTGCATTTCTCCACACTCACATAATTTGCCATTTTCAGCATCGCCAACAGCTGTGAATTGTACAATGAATAATTAATGTTGGATGGTGACCTTGAGCCTCATAAAGCTGATTAGTAAGACAATGCATCTGGGAGAACAACTTTAAGGCTGTACTTGTAAAAGAATATCAAAACAGCTTAACACAGTAGGGAAAAGCCCTCTGGAGCCCTTTTAAAACCAATTGCCCACAAACACTTCTAAAAAAGAACAACTCCTGGGGGGAGCGGGGGGGAAAGACACGTACAAAAATCCTATGAAGTTCAGAAAATAAAACAGCCTTTATTCTTAATTGTAATAGAGATATTTGCACTTAAACACTGCATAGCTTTATGGAGAGGGTACAGTCAGCCAGAATAGAGCATTTTTGTCTTTTCTAGTTCAGATTGTTACGGCACAGTTGTTTTCTAGTTCACTGGATCCCAAACTCATTCATAAACAAGGGCAGCTCAGGCCTTCCCTGATACTTCAAAGCAGAAAATATTTGCCCTTGTTCCCTGGTGCAGAGGCTGGTGGCAAACTGCTTATAGACCCAGGAATCTGTTGTTTTTGCAAGATGGCAAAGCGAAGCATGATGGAGGTTTTCAGAAATAGTTAATGCTCTTTTTTTCCTGAAAAAAATTAACGTGTTATTGTGAGAAACGGATTTTAGTTCCAGTTTGCACACTGGATAAATGACATTTGGTTGTGGTGGTGGGCACTGCTGGCTCAGGGACAGCTCTCTGTCCAGCAGGTCCTTCTCCATGAAGCTGCTTTGCGGCAGATCAGCCCAGCCTGTCCAAGAGCCAGGGTTGTCCCTGCCCGGCTGCAGGACCTGCATTTCCCCTGTTGAAGGTCAGGGGGTTCCTCCGTCCATCTGTCCAAGCTGAGCCCCTCCGAAGGGCTCACAGCCCCCTCTGGGGGGGTGGTCACTGCTCCCAGCTCTGCCCCATCACTCGGCTGCTGGGGGGCACCCACCCCTCGTCCGTGGATGTCCAAGTGGCACAAGTCTCAGTCCAGCCTGGCTCCTGGGCTGGCTGTGCTCCCACGGGAGGCCACGGCGTGGGCTGTGAGGGCAGAGTCCTGTGTGGGCACCCACGGCTTGCAGTGACAGCAGTGGGTGTTGATGGCCCCACAGGCCCCACGATTAATATCCACTGGCATGAAACAGTGGAGGAACCCCCACGTGAACTGTATGGGATTGAGCACCTCTCCCCAGTGAGATTTTTGGGGTAAATACAGAGAAGCTTCTCCACTCAGCCTGCAGCCCCTCGAGGTCTGTGCAGGATTCCAGCTCCTGCCTCGTGTGCTGCAGTTTGTGCTGTGCCACCACCTGTTTGTCCAGCCAGTAAAAGACACTGTCCTGAAGGCTTTCAGCATCTCAGCTGTCTGGCTGGAGTTGAAATATAAGAGAAACGCTGTTACACTGTGCAGTCTGTTCCCAGCCCTCTGCACCAGTTCTCTCATTTTTCACTCCCTCGGCTCAAACTGGTTCAAGTCATCCCGTGTAGGTACAGCTGTAAAACAGGGCCTGTGCTGCTGGGGAAAAGGCTTTCTGTAGCAAATCTGACAGTAAAATTACTGAGCAGGGAACTAACCTGGGTATGTCAGGCTTCATTAAATTTTAGAGCCTGTATTGTTTGATAACGTGAGACAAGCTCAGCCCCTTGTGAGGGTGTTTAGTTGGGAATTATCTGCTGAGACCTGACCCTGCTGCTGGTTTTACATCATTAACCAACTGTGAGATCAGCAGCAGCCTTGCCCTGGAATACTTTGCTATATCAATTATTGCAGCTGCAGGTTTATGCTGAACTATTCCTGAAATTAAGCTGGCAGCTTAGGTCTACTACTTGCTACCTTAGTGAAGTGGGAGATTCTGTGCTTGTGGACTCTGCTGTGATTTGTGTTTTATTTTTCACGTTAACTGGTTGCCATCACAAGCATTTAGAGTGGCTGGTTGTGTGATGTTTCTGTCAGGTTTTCTCTGCTGCCTCGGAATATTCACCAGGGTTTCGGATGAGTCACATGTCAGAGCCAACAGCACCTATTTATATTCTTGCATTGTTTCCAAAATATAGAAATAAAGATTTGAAAGCTATTAAACAATAGATGTACTATTTAATGTTAGAATGACTAAAAAATATTTCATTCAAAGTTGTTTGATTTATTAAGATAAAAGATAAAAATCACCTTAATTTCATAAAAGAGGAATTCCTTCAAAAGGATATGTATTGTACACTTCAGGAGCTAAATCACAAATGTCACAGAGTTCTCAGCTGAAGGGTTATAAATTAGTCTTGTACAGTGTTGCTGTACAAAACTGGGAAGAACTGTGGAGCATAAAATGAGTAGAAAAAAACTGTTTCAAGAACATGAACTCATTACAACATTTGAGTAACCTAAAACTGCAGTAAAAGATGGCATACTGGGTTGGGGTTTTTTTTTCTCTCCCAAGAATATAAATTTCCCTTATAAATTTTATTACAAGTTTAACAATATTAGGGAAAAAAAAAATCTTCATTCTGTCTGCATGAAGATGTGTTGCCTTTTTTGTTCTCTCGCCTTCTATGTGTTCAGCCTTCATCTCCAGATAACTGTGGTATCCTTTAAGTTACAATGGAATTACACAATTTAATCTATTTTATGGGAAAGTGTTTGCTTGTTTGTAGTTTCATAGAATAGTTGCAAATCAGTGACTCAGAAGATTTTACTGTGGGGTTACAAGAAGGAGCTTGGATGCAGTGGAGATGATTTGCCAAGCAGATGTATTGGATACTGCTGAATGCAGAGATAAAAATGCTCCTCCTTGCTGAGAGGTAATGAACTGGAATTTGAGATTAATATCATTCTGACAAGGGAAATATTCAATGTATTTCTCTGCAGAGAGTCCCAGTCCTCCCTCTCAGCAATGCAAAGTGCAGAGGTGACAGAGAAGTATCCAGGCAATGGGAGGTACTGAAACTACAGAGCAGCTTTTGTACTCCAAATAAAAATAAAAGTGGGTTGTTTCACAGCCCAGCCTGATGTATATGCTGGCAAAATAAATCAAGTTCTGGCCAGCTACAGATAGTTGGAATACTTTCCAGAGAACTCCATTTACCAGGGGTGTTCTGTAACTACTCAGACTATCAAAAGAGGGGTTCCCTATGAAACTGCACATGATGTGGGAAGCAAATTAATTTGTTGTTTAACTAACAAAGATTATCTGATACGATATCGTGTTGTATTATTCTGAAAACTGCTGCCCTCTGAGTGAAAAATGTTGGGAGAGGTTGGCAAGGACCATGTTGTGAGTATGAATGAACTTAACATGTGCCAGCCACGGGTAGGTGGAATGTGCCACTTCACAAATTATTCTATTTTTAGCACCATAACCTTCTTCATGTGCTTTCCGTCAGGAGAGGAGCCTGGTGTGAGTGTGTGAGTGAGGCAGCCCCAGCAAGCTGCCAGTCTCCATGGTTTGGGTTGCAGAGCAGGGCTCCTGCAGCAGCTGGGAGCAGGGGGCTGGCCCTGGCGGTGCCATGGGGCGACACCGCCCTGTGCTGGGGTGTGCAGACTGCAGCACACTTAGAAATGTGCTGTGGGATTGTAGGGGTCTTTGGACAGCAGCACACTCACAGATGTGGTGCAGGATTGGAGGGGTGTGCAGACAGCAGCACACTCACAGATGTGCAGGATTGGAGGGGTGTGCAGACAGCAGCACACTCACAGATGTGCAGGATTGGAGGGGTGTGCAGACAGCAGCACACTCACAGATGTG
>WBMZ01010938.1:0-176036 GCA_013400975.1 Atrichornis clamosus | reverse complement strand
AGGTTTGGAGGGTTGTGCAGATAACAGCACACTCACAGATGTGGTGCAGGATTGGAGGGGTGTGCAGACAGCAGCACACTTACAGATGTGGTGCAGGATTGGATGCCTGCCGGGGAGCCTTGGGCCTCCTTGGTTTATTTACTAAGCCTGTGTTTCAATGGAGAAGCAAACTTGATTTTTCTCCCCCCTCCCTCTCGTCTCCTTTCTCTCTTCCCTCCTCCCCCAGCCCTCCTTTGCCAAAGAGGCACTGCTGACTGGTGAGAAGAACTGACCAACCTGACCTCCTCTCCCACTGGTGGTCACGAGAATAATACGGGGGGAGGTCAGGGGGCAGCTTGTGAATACTCTTAGGAGCTAATTTATTACAAGGAGGGAGTTTCACATTGGCTGAATCATTCTCCTGAAGAGAAGACCACACTTGAGTTTGTTTATGCCTTGTGTTGGTTGGGAGCTTTCTTTGGGAGCCTTTCTGTGCACCTGTGCAGAGCACAATGAGAGCCTCCTCTGCAGGGTGGGATCACTGACAGCCAGGGGGAAAATGGGCTGGCCTGGAGCAGAACCTGCTCTCATTTATTAGAGTGCAGTCCACAGGGTTTGCCCATTGCAATCCCCTTTCCCCACCTCTTTTGCACTTGGCCTGTTGCTGGATGGTTTTTGGCTGGTGGAACACGGGGAAGCAGGGATGGGGAGGGGGGCAGGAAGAAGAGTGTGTTTGCACAGGTATCTTGTTGAGAAACAAAGCCCCAGATCCTTCAGGAAATAAGGATCTGGCATATTTGGAACTCAGTGCTTCCCTTTGCCGTGGGGGTACAAGAAAATGATCTATTCTGCTTGCGTTTCTAGTTGCCTTAGCTCCTAGAACACTGGGAGCCCTTATGACTTATGAGTTTGCAAATTATTTGCCTAAAGTGTCCTGGCTACACTTAATCTCCCTGCTGCTCAGCTACAGCCCAGCAACCTGCCCCCTCAGTCATGCCTCCTGGTTTTGTGCAGTCTGGTGGTATCTCCAGCATCACTTACCCTCAGACAAGGCAGCTGCGGCTGCATTTGCTGTTGAGACTCCCATTATCCAGAAAATCTTGACCTATCGCAGTGATTTTTCTTTTTACAAAGCAGCCTCCAGCCTTTGTTTGCAGCTTAAAGAGGATCTGTTGTGCGTTAGGAGGTGCTGCACATTAGGCACTGAAATCTGTGTGTTCTACTCATTTAAATTTGTCCAGATTGTTGGGGAAAAACTGTGAAAGCCAAATTCATGTAAACAGAGCAACTTTCTTTTGAATGCAGTGGGATTGGGAGGCTGAGCCTCCTTAGCGCTGGAACCTGAGTTTGTTGGGGAGTTTTACACATTCTGCATTTTCAAGCACCAGGACTAGGTAAAGCTCAAGCCTTAAATGTGCTTCAGTAGCTTTGTCTGAGCAGGCAAGAGGTGGGAGCCACTCTGGGGGGCTTGAGCAGGAATTATGGAGTTCCTGGAGCTGTAGTCAAATTTAAGGAAAACAGACTTTCTGCCTACAAGACTTCTCCCTGCCTCTGCAGTTGGTATTTTTTCTTCAATATCAAGGCAATTTCCCTGTTACAGTCCTGGAGGGAGGTCTGCAGCCATTTAGCACATATTGCTGGTAAACGTTTGTAAGTTATATGGTAAAAAGCTCACCTCCAGACAAAGAGCAGGCAGGATTCCCTCCCCAGGCTGTCCCAGGGGAACATCAGGACCAGCAGGACCATCCAGGTGAGAACACAACCTGGGGTGGGGTGCAGGCTCCTGGATGGAGGCACTGAGGAGTTTGGTGAGCATCACCTGGAGGAGGAGAGGATTGCACAATAGCAGAAAGTCTCAGTGTGGGCAGAACATTATCACAGCATGAGCTGTGGTAATAAAACCACAGAGCACGGTGATGAAACCAAAACAAGTACATTTCTGTGTAGATCTGGAGGGAAGGGGAAACAAACCCCCACGGACATTTTTCTATGCTATTTGGACATGTGGAGTCAGTGATGAGTCCCAAGACATCAGAAAACAAGCTTCATCCTGGCAGAGGGCTGGGCCCAGTGGTGGTCTGGTCACAGGAGATGTTGGATATTCACACTTCCACCAGAGCATCTGAGCATCATCCTGAGCCAGTTGATACATCAGTGTATGTTGTTTTGGTTTTTTTAATTCTCAAAAAGTCTCCTTTTTGTAAATTTATAAAAAACCCAGCGTATTGAGCAGGTTTTTAGTTAATTTATTAATTCTAAAACTTACAGAAGAGAGAGCTCTGCATGAGCAAACACTCTGTGTACACGCACACAAAATCACCCACCCTGTACAAAAATATTCTTTTACCCTTTTCTAAGAGAAAAAGATGCATTTCTGCAATAAAGAATAAAGTGGAAGAGTTTCAGAATTGTGCCTTCTCTAGAGAGCTGCTGTAGTGTAGCTGGTGTGTCCTGGGCTGCAGACCGAGAACGTCCCAGTGCTGGCAGGGACCGCTGGGATGGAGGCTGCAGTGGGTGAAGGCTGTTTGCAGGGTCTCCTGCTGAGACAGAGCTGGGGGGTAATTCCTGGAGTTGTGCCAGTGGCGAACAGGGGGCCCCAGCAAGCCCGTGAAGGGAGGAATGAGGCTGGAATGCCACGCTTTGTCCCTGCTCTGCTGACCACCAGAGGCAAAATAAATTGGGGGAGTTTTTATTTTTACTATAATGTCTGCCATCCCTTATTACATGTTGTAATTTATAAATAGTTCATCTGATTAACTGTGATTTTATTTATTTTTTTTTAGTATGAAATAGAATAAGAAATATTTTCTCACTGACCTCCCTCCTTGTCTCTGCAAGTAGCAGGACAAGATGACATAGCTCCAGTTTATTTTGTTATGGAGCCATAAATCTTTACTGCCCTTTTGCTGATGTTGCTTAGGAGGATCAAATTTAAAATGCAGTTTTTACATAGCATTTTAAGAATGCTGTAATTAAAAAGTCCTGTCAATCTAACACTTTCGTGGTTCATTAAATGCTGTATCTCAGTGCCCAGGCCTGAGACTGATTTTAATGCATGGTGGAAAGTGTGGCTTAGGACAGAGACAGAGTTGTTGCCTTAAAATTGGGACAGAGTATGGACTTGCCAGAATAGTGAGAGTCAGGGATTTGGGAGTTTGGATGTGGGTGTCCAATAAGGAGGTTTTCTATAGGGTGGGTTTATTAACTCAATAACTTTATGGGTCTGAGGCAGACTCCTTGCAATGTGCTAGAAAGCATGACACAGAAGTTTGGAAAGGAATGTTTTGGGTGCGTTTTTTTGGGGGGGGTGGTTGTTTTCTGGGGTTTTTTTTTGTGCAGGTTCATCTTGGAATAATTTAGCATTAAAATACTCTACTGTATGTTGCACACAGATGTGGTTTAACACACAAACTGAATGGCCTATTTCTCTTTGCTTCAAGGTTTCAGAACTGGATTTTATAGTTTTTGGCAGTCTGTACCTAGAAGTTTCAAAATTTTTCTATAAGCAATATCTCGTGGCCGTAAATTATCACAACCATTTTAGGTTTGTAAAAACCCCGCATAAATCTCCCTGTAAGCACAACAATAAAAAGTGCAAATGTGTTTAGTAACGTTCCTTGGGTCACCACTGCTCAGAGCTGTGTGTAACAGTACCCTAAGAACTACAACTGGAAGCCTCTCTCATTACCTATTTGTTAACTCCCACCATAACATACTGCACTCATAAAATCACTGAGCTTGGCTGTTTATTGCCCTTTTGATATGTGGCAACATAAGTGGACCACAGGCACTGTGAGATAAAACAGGAGGAGGCTGTTTTTCCCAGTATTAACGGTGCAGATGTCAGATCTCTGCCTCCTTGGAGCCAACACACCAAGGTTGATTGTTGTGGGCTTGCTGGGAAGTTGACTTCATGCAGCCTCTGGGTGCCTTATTTACTGGTGGGGAGAGCATTGCTCAACACATGGCTGGCATCACTCTCCGTCCTTTTGAGAGAACATTATCTCAACGTCTGAGCTCTGATTGGAAACATCCCTGCACGTTCAGCTGGGCTCTGTGCTTTATGAACCTACAGCAAAACATGGTTCTTGCTTCAAAGAGCTCTTAATGAGGTTCACAGTAAGGCCCACCACATCAAAAGAGAGATCCAGGACAGGAGGGAAGGAAGGCAGAGAGAACTGAGGTGCTTTTGTCCAGTGGGACACAGCAGAGTCCTGCCTTTAGCTCCCGGCTGGTCCAGGCAGCCCAGCCCAAGGGGTTTAACTGCGGCTCTTCCAGGCACTCCCCCTTCCCCTTTCCCCTATGCCACGAGCGCCCCAGTTTGCAGCAGGGCTCCATCGGAGTGCCAGCCCTGTTCTGCTGCCCCGGCAGGGCTGTGACCCAGGGCTGCTGCTGAAGGGAGTGTGCAGAGCCAGCCTGGGAGGGCACGGGCTGGGTGAGATTCCTGCCGCGCACCTGATCTACTGCTGCAGCCACACGGCGTGCTGCAAATACGTCAATAATAACCTCCCCATGAGCATTTCTTCACAGTTCTCTGAGCACCCCACGATCACACAAATGTTGTGTTGTGACGGGTATGTCAAGGTTTACCCAAAGGATTCTTATTTTCCAAGTAATTAGTGAAAAAAGAGCAGCATTTTGTTGTTCGGTTACTGAGGGTGCTGGTGTGTCCTGGCCAGGTGATTGACAGGATATGCTGCTTAAAGGAGTGAATCTTTATTATATCTTGGCTTTTAATATTCATTAAAATGACATAAATTAGATTGAGTCAAAGGGAAAGAGATCTCTGGAGCAGTGGAAAAGTTGCAGTAGGACTGTTGGCTAGAAAAATGTGGGGGGTTTGTTTGTTTGTTTGTTTTCTTTTTTGCCTGAACGGGGAGTATTATTCTGTATGACTGGGGGAAAACTGAGTTCCAAGTTTCTGCACCAGCAGGGCAGGCAGCTGAACCTGGGTCTCCCATTGCATCCTCAGTAAATGACAAAGCAGGTATGGTATTAAAAGGGTCACATCCTCCTTTTCATCAGAGAATTCTTCCTGAGGCTGAGAAACTTCCCGTATCACAGCTGCTGTGAATCTGCCCCTTAGGGATTTTTGGTTTCAGCTCGTGATGGTTTCTCACAAAACCACTGTAAAATGTGGTTTTGGAAGCTCTGTTCCAGAGGTGATGATGGGGAGGGATCGGCCAGTATGTATTTACTGTGGATACATCTCAGAGTAGACAAAGCATCATCCTCAGCAGCTCAGAGAAACTGTGTTTCCCTCAATCTCTAGAACTGGAGGCTGCACATCCTGGAGTAAATGGTGTAGTTAGAAATTTGTGTAAAGTAGAATTCAGCGAGGTGTAGGTCCAGATCATCCCAGCTGTCCCTTTGTTCACAGTGGTTTTCTCTGTGATCCCAACACCTGCCTATTTCTTATCCCTTGAACTTTGGAGAAGCCCTGCATGCTCCAAACCTCACACTCTCAGTGGTCCTTCAAGGCCAGCTAAAATCTGAGCCTGTTCCTGCTGGATTTGCTGTGTCCTCACTGCCAGGTGACCTTTCATCCCTGTCTGTGTGTCACTGCTCCTGAAATTGCAGTTCCTGCAATGCTCTTTAATAAAAACAGGCCTGGAGTAGAGCTGTTCAGAGAGCACAAAAAAAGCCCCAAACCCCATCTCCTGTGTGAAGAAATATTTTGTAAGCACTATATGCTGCAGGTACTTTGCTGTTCTATTCCTAATATAGAAGATTACTCAGTGTAGATAATTGTCTTGCAAAAAAATAAAATTGCCAAACCTTCCCACTGCTGCCAGCTAGTAGTGGTTCTCTCATACAATTGGATTTGAGAAGGGATGTAGGAATTAAAATCAGCCAGCAAATTGAGTGCCCAGCCAGGTTGTGTTTGTGTGTTGAAGTGGAAGCTCTGGCTGCCCTGTCCTTCTTCTGCCCTGTCCTTCTTCTGCCCTGCCCAGTTCTGGACTTGGCTGTTCAGCGTGAGAGTCTGAGGGTGAAATTCAGCCACTGCCAGGTGACAGTGCCACAAAGCCCACCAGACCCCTCTACAGGTGTCACTTTGTGTGGAAGGGCTAAGGAGAGAGAAGCTCATCCTCCTGTTCTCTTGCCCCGTGCACTGACTGTGAGTGACCTCTGTCATTCCCAAGTAAAGCAAGAAGGTGATTCCCTACTTCCCAAAGAAAGAAAAGCTGTGCCTGGGAGTGGCTGGCAAGAGGAAAAAGGAGCTGGGAGTCTGCTTGAAGCAGATCTTTATATCCGTGTGCACCTCCAAGGATGCAGAGGGCGCTCAGACACCAAAGGAATCACTGGTGGTTGAACTGCTCTGCTTCCAGGGGTTCTGTAAAACCTGTCCTGTGGTTAAAGTCACCAGCCAGGGGATTGCACCCTCCAGTGACTCCTGTTCCTGGGTTCGTTTGCATTTGGAGAGGGTGGGGTCTATTGTTTTTAGGAGAATGAAAGCTACTCAAAGGAATATGTACTGTGTTTTCTTAAACTCCAGAAATGGCAATAAGAGTTGAATTTTAATTTAAGGATGAAAGCCAGCAGACATTGTATACAAAACGTTCCCTTCTTTCTTAGGTATAATGTGTCTAAAATTAAGGCAGCCTTATGCTTAGAAATGGAAATTGTTCTTTTGATAAAATATTTAAAGGTAGATGAGTTTGTGCATTTGGATACCTAAGCCAACACTCAGCTCTAGTGTTAATACCTGGCCTCAGATTTCCTGACAACTGTCTGCAGTATCTCAGCATCCCCTGAAATAATCAAAACTGGCATTTTTCTTTCTTCTCTTAAATTTAGGCTTCAAAACCTGGCTTGATGAAAATAGAAGCGTCTTGATTTTCTTACTTTTTTCTCTCATATATTTATTTAAGCCAGATTTTCAGATGTGATCAGCATCCAACACTAAGAAATCTGTTCATTTCAGTTCACTGGGCATTGGAGTGCAAGATTTAATTTTTTACAACTCCACTTATCTGTGCTGAGTTTCCTTTTGTTGTTTGTCAGCTTTTTTGTCAATCTGCCCTTGAATATGCCTGCATAATTACACATGGTATATGGCACAATACCTGGAATGAAGAGGGATTCAATTCTCACTCTCATTTTCATTCTTTAAAATGTTCATCATTCTGCAAAATATTTTCATTTAGGTTGAAACTACCCATTTGTATTGCTATGTGGAAGAAGTGTTTTCCCCAAACTTAAACCTGTTTATATTTGTTTTTCAGGCTGAGAAAAATATTTTGTTACATGATGCATACAAGGAAATGCACATACATAGTATATTTTAAGTTGTAGTATAGTTGATAGGAACATAGCAATAACAAAGATGATGATTATGGTAATAATAGTAATTTTAAAATTTTGGATCTCATCCCACAGGATTTTGGTGTTTTAGAAGGGCCTTAACCCTGAGTCATACATCTTTAAAAAATTCTGGTTTGGTCTGCCAGCATTCTAGGGGTTTGATGCAAACAGTTTGTGCATGCACACCAGCCTTCCTTATGGTTTTTCACTCATTGATCTCTGTCTTTGCCAGGATCACTCACCATTCCACTGATCCGTGTACAGAGTTGGTTTCCATTTGTGTTTGTTGAGCTGACAGAGAGGGTCTCAAGGTGAGGGTTTGTGGGTTTGTGCTCTGCAGTCCACGTCTGTGTTCTGGTTACTAATATTTATTCCACAGTTTTTCCAGAAGCTGTAATAAGTTTATGGTTTAAATGAATATTCCGTATTTGTGGCACGTGAAAGGGTGAGAAAAAGGCATAGCTCTGATCCAGCTCTCACACATCATGGTTGGACTGTACCAATGGCACTTGCCCGTCAGGAGAGGAGGGTGATGAGATCATCCCCCGTGTCTCGTTTTTGGCAGTCTCCTCCCTTTCCCCTCTGCTGTCACCAGTTCCTTTCGTACCCCTGGCCGAGGCCAGCCCCGTTTGCTGCAGCAGCAGCCCGAAGTTTCTGGCATTCCGAGAGGAGCCAAGAGTGCTGGCAGTCAGGAGAGACACTCAGAGGACTGCCCTGCCCTGAGGAAGGGCTGCGGTGTGAGGTGGAGCCCTGTTGGAGTGCAGGTCAGCAGCACAGGGGCAGCTATGAACAAGGACAGTGCTCCAGAGCCCTCCTTTGCAGACGTGCCTGGGTTTAGACTGCCGAGTGCTGTATTTGTGTCAGCATCAGTCGCTGCAGAGCTGCTGCACGGGAAGTTTGTGGAACGTTTTGCAGTGAGACGTGGATTTATTTTCTTTCCTCGTTTGCTCAATTGTGTGTGTGTGATGCCAGCCCAGGGGGGATGCAGACACACGCACTCCTCAGTGGTTCTGCTGTCTCTGCTCCTGCTCCTACCCACAAACAAATGGAAACTTATATTGACACGGAAAAGAGATGTTTTGTACAGAGCTGGGTGGTGGATGCGTGGCAAAAGGGAAGCAGTTTCACTGTGGAAGCCTCTTGGAATAAAAGTGGTACTCAGTGCCCCTGCAATCCAAATCCATCCTCTGCAGATATTTTGTGCTGCATTTTCCTCTTTTCTCACCAGTGGGAGGAAGGCTTGCCTCTTCCCCCGAGTGCGTCACTGGTAATGCTCCAGGTGATTTTGTGATGGTGATGGCAAGCACAGGCCCTGCCATGGAGTGAACTGTTTCCCACTTGCCAACGTCATCAGCTTCAGGAATCGGGCTGCATCCAGGCTGTCTGCACAGACACCTGTCAGGCTGTGTGCACAGCCATGTGCCCAGAGGTTATGGATGTGCTGCCCCACAGCCTGCTGGACACCCAGATTTATTAAGGATGGTGACAGTATGTAAAGCAATCAGGAGAAATGATAGACTTGAAAAAGGAAAAAATTGGTTTATGTGGTTTTCAAAGGCCCCTCTCAAGGGTTGCCTTCCAAGGCAGGATTCAACAGTGAAAACAGCTGTGTGTGTTTATATATGCATTTATGTTACATTTTTCATCTTCATTAACAAGATACATAGAACACTCTCAGAATACAACACACAGAATAGAATCTAATACTCATAGAATGCTCTAATTGTCACTGTCCAGTGTTAATATTTTCTTTCCTCATGTTGTCTGTACATTGCCAAACTGTAAAAAAAGAAGGGCTGACTGTGGTGCTGACTCACCAGCAGCTGATCTCAGCAGCTCTGGGTTTTATCCAGAGTTCAAGGAGGGGTTTTATGCACAGAGCTCTGCTTCTGGATATTTAATATTTCAGGTCTCATTCCCAGTGATAGTCTGGAGCAGATGGGGTCATGACTGGACTTATCCATGAAGTAAATAGAACCATTGATGCTATAAAGATAAGTCATATTCATTTCACAGACCACATTGAAGTCATGTACTGGGAGAGGCTTGTGCTTGGCAACCAGGACAGGCCAGATTTATCATTGTCTGTGTGGCACCAATTCAGTCCCTGCACTTGTAATGATTAGAGCTGGTTCATAATTCAGTAGCAAATTTCCTTTTTATGTGCTTCAGGATGCATTAAATCCTTTAGAATTCTGTAGTGACATATTTGATGAAACACAAAATATCCTAGCAAAAATAAAAAATACATCTGTTTTCCTGGCAAAGTGACACCTTGGCTAGACTGAGACACCCCACTGTTTGTTCTAGTTTGCTGCTTGTTTGAGGTTGGTAGCAATTAGGAAAATCTTTAATTGCCTGGCTAGGGTTTCATGAATGTGTGTGCAGCAGATGCCCAAGGGAGCTGTCTGCAGGTTGAACCTCTGCTCTGCTCTGGTTCAGGTGGGGTTTGGGTCCCCCACTTTGGTGTCTGCTGCCATTTCAGACACTCAGGTGTCCCTCCTGTCCCCCTGTTTCTTAGGGCTGCAAGTCCCCAGTCCACCTGCTCTCCTGCCTGGAGCCCTGTACAAGCATTTCAGATGTGTAATAATGTCCCAAGTGGCTCTGGTGCTTCCCCATAAACAGGGCCCATCACACCTGGCTCACTTTGCAAGCTGGAAAATTAAAAAAAAACCCCACAGATATTTATAAAACTGAGAAGAGGAAAAGGTTTGGGAGGCAAGTACACCAGAAAAAGTGTGCTCCTTTTATGGTTTGTTACCAAGGCAAACATAAAATTTGTCTGATTAGTTTAGATTTCCCTGTAAATAAATATTTGATGTGTGGTCAATGTATATTTTTCCCCATTAAATTTTAGGAGAAGTTTACCTGAGCATGCCACAGCATTTAGAAATCAAATAGTCATAAATAAATACTACTTCCTTTTTTATTTTTTGTTCATGGAATTCTGTCCTAATAGACGGTGTACATATTTTGTTATCCTCATTTAGACAGCTTCAAAATAGCATATTTAATTAAAGCACTATTTAAATTGAAAGCCATTGATTAAGATCTAAACATGTGGTAGGAAAATATTCTAACACGAGCTGCTGTCCACAGGCAGATCCCCTGCAAGGAAACCCAACTGCAGAGATGACTCCTTTTCCTCTCCGTTCATTTCTCCTTACTCTGTGTTGGTGAGGAGCAGGATTCTTCTTCGCAACTTTAAATTCCAGGTTGTGTAATTATGGAAGGTTGAACAACCTCAGGGTTGTACCAGGCTGATTTGGCTTTTGCTGCCATGCTATCCTGCAGAAGCTGTGCCTCTGCCCAGGAATTACAGGAGTGGAATTAAAGACAGCAGGAAAGTTGTCTTTCGTGTCTGCTTTGTTGGGAAAGTTTAATTTTTAGATATTCCTGGATCAGTACTACTTCTTGGCCTCCCATATCCTCCTTGCTGACTCTGTCTTCATTTGATTAAACAAATCCTGCTGATTAGCTAAAAGTTAAAATATTTAGTCCCAAGCAGAGCTGGTCACCTGTGGCAGGCTTTGATCCAACTCATGCAGATCAAACCCAGGCTTGGTCCAGAGTGTGGGTGTGTGTTTGTGGGGAGCCTTGCCTCTGCAGATATCTGGGGGGGGGTTTTAGACGCTGAAGTCTTTCTTTTCCTCCAATGCAACGAACAGATACATTAAATCCCAGCCTGTGGATAAATTGTCATGGGTTTGAGCCATCAAGACTTAGGTGGGGGATTATTTTGTAAACTTGCAAAATAGAAAGGTAAGTTAAAAAATAGTGGGGGTTTTGCCTCAGTTTCCCTGAAACTGCACGAGTGTCTGTGTGGTATCACTTTCTAAACCTAATTTCAAGTGTAATGCCATGGAGAATGCTCACAGACATTGTTCTGAAGTGATTTATCCCTTAAACCATGGCTGTCTTGCTGCCTGCCTTCATCTGAGCCTAAAAGTCTAAATGAACTCCAAGGCTTTGATCTGGAAGGTTCAAAACTCAAAGGAGATTTTCGAGGGCTTTGAAGTTGAGCCCTGGAGGGGACAATGCACTGAGCACTTATTCACTGGGGGAGTGCTGTCATCAGACAGCCGAGGCTTCCCCAGTGGAAATTCATTACAGTGTTTGATGTACCATTATTACATCAGTACCCACTTTGGTTTAGAGTCAGAACACAGAAAAAAAGGAGCTTCTTTTGCTGTTTGACTCTGTTAATTAAAATATTAATTTTCTTATGACAGAATTTTTCAGAATTTAAAAAAAAAACAGTGTCTTCTGGTATCATCCTTTCCACTGTTATAAATTTCTGAGAAACTGCTCAGAGAGATTCTTACTTCTATTAGCAGTTGTCACTAAATGACAGCAGGCTAGAAAAAAATTGATGTAGAATTTTAAACAACGATAGAATCTTCTGAAGTAGAAACAGGGGTTTCAGGAGGTACCAAGTGCCTCATGACTGAGCACACCTTCCCTGTTAAACCAGCAGGCACTGAAGGCATCGCTGGATCTGAAAATATCAGAATACCAGATTAGGATAACACCAAATATAACACTATGTGAGTTTTTTTCCCAGATAACTTGATAAACACATTTTGGTTATTCTCTTAAAAAAAGAAAAAAAAAAGGAGGGGAGGTGTTTAGGTTTTGTCTCTATCTTTTCAGTTGAGCTGTGTGGCACCTCCGTGGTAAAAACATTTGATTGAAAGCACTATTTTTAGTGACCTGGACCAGAAGAAAACAGAAGCTTTTGCAGATAAAAGGCTGGCAGGTTTATGTTTTCTGCTGTACCTGCTCCTGAAGAGCTGCAAACTCCTCTCTGTAATTTCACAGTGCTTTTGTCGGGAAGGGGTGTGATGCGTGGGGATAATGGCATGCTGTGCCTGGCTCTGTCAATAAAGCCTGGATTAGGAGGAGCAGGAGGAGGATTTCTCCCCCCTCGCTGTCCTTGTCACTGGGGATGACAACTAAACCAAGTCAGCTGGCCACATTCAGCTTGATATTTCAATTGTCACTGGCTCTGGCTCACTCCTTGCTCACAGCTCAGCTGTTCTCCAGCATTTAGAGCTGCCAAGTGCTCACTTCATGAAAATCACAGATTTTCGTCTCAGTTCATCCAAAAATTCAAAAATTTGCCTGGGCTGATTTAGTGATCAATATTCCTATTATGAAGCAAATTCCTGGTCTTTACATGCAATTGTTTCCAAGACTTTTTTGTCCTTCCCTGCCAGATTCCTGCTTGCTCACACTGTAGTCCAATGGGTTAAATCAAATTCTTTATTTCCTGTTGCATAAAGATTTGTATTGTAGCCTGTGGAGATGCTCATAGAAGTTTGATTTTCAAGAATCAATTAATTGCCAATAGGATTAACACATGGCTATTTGATAATATTTAGATTTATTATTATTTGCACTGAATTTTCATTAGTAATTGTCCTAAATCACCTTCCGGTGGTCCTGCCTTAAGTGGGTGGTGATGCTCTCTGTAGGCAATGAGTTAAATGTACCTGGCTTTATTTTAAGCAGAATGTAATAAGCATTCCTTCTATATTATCATTTTTATTGGTGATAATAGATCATGGTCAATTCTCAAATGTTTTGAGTGATGACATATGATCTCATAAATTAAATGTTGTGACAAATGTGTGCATCTAGGTATATATATGTATATATATATATATATTCTCTCTTCCCCCCACTCAGTACTGGGCATATATTGGATGAGATGGATAAAAACTGGAAATATTTAGGCAACAGATAAACTGGTTGTACTCACATCAGGAACCCTCAGCAGGGCAGGTGTGTGTGTGAACCAACACACAAAATTATCAGGGAAAAATAGTTTATGACATCATATCAGCCTTGCCTAAATATGTTATATAGAGATGGATTTAATAACCCAAGTTGACATTAATTGTGTAATTACGTTTTATGTAATAATGTAATTATTAACTGGGTGAAAATGTTTGTTTGTTGTTAATGGGGCTGTTTTCTGAAATTTGCTTTTTCTGTGTAATGCACAGCCAGGGTAGGAAGGAATGGTTTAGTTGCAGGTGAGGGAACAGCCCTGTCACATTACACCCATAAATTCAAAAATTATCTCATGAAAAAAGTATAATACCTGCTGCCATCATCATTTATGTTTTGGAGCAGTAATTCTAATGAGATTTCTGTAAGTGGAGAGGTGGCAGGAGGGATGTGCTGCTTTCTTTTGTATTGTGAAGATATAAAAACCCACGCACAGTTGGGAATAAACAATCTTAATAATGCCACGTCAGGGAGACTGAATGTACCGGGTCAAAGAAACCTCTAAAATTGCCACCTGCTCAGTTCTTTGACTCTGAAGGAATGAAATGCACACAGTTTTGTTTCTTAGCTCACTAGAAACAGCGTTTAGAAGTGGATGGTATAAAGATGACAAAAGTGTTAGACGGAAGCAGGATATTCTCAGACAAATCAATTTACATCCAATTCAGGAATTACCAACCAGTGATCCTGTCTGTGTTTTAAGGAGTTTTCTGTGTGCAGCAGTTCTCAAGTATAAAGGCTGTTTTAAACTCCTGAATTTCTCCTGTTTTCAATCCCTGAATGTGAGAAAATGAGAAAACCTGAGTCAAGGAGAAAGCTCAACAAAGAGAGAAAATTGTTTTTTATGAATTTACTGGCAGTTCAGTGAATGTCCTAGTGGGAAAGCAGAAAATATAAACAAGTCTTTTACTTGGTCTGAGCAGGTTTGGGCATACAATATAGGCAATACAACGTAGGCATTTATTGGAAACAAACCCACAATATAGTGGAATGTGATGTTTCAGTTGGTTTGGGATTTTTTTTAATTTTCTTTTTTACAAAACATAACCCTTCTCAACGAGCTGTTTGTCCTGTATATACTTCTAGATGAGTAATATTCCAGGAATTAGAGGTGACTGTAGTTTTGCAAGTGCTTAAGCCTTAGGATTTCATTCCCTTGTCACCTGATGATCTCTATGAGGTGAACATGTTGAAGTGGAAGCCCGTGGCCTCTGCCACTGTTCCAGCGCTTGGGATGCTGCAATTTTGGGGTACATATTCTGGTTTTAGTGGAAATTCTTTTGAATAAATGCACCTTGAGGTTGTAGGAGCTTATTTTTCCCTTTCTTTTTGTGTCTTTTCAAGAAGCAGGGGCACGTGGGGCTCAGCCCTGCTTCACACTGGTGTGTGAGAGCCAGAGTGGAGAGGTCTGCAGGGGATGGGCTCACAGGGCCTCTGCAGGTTTGGAGGGCTCAAAGTTTGCTCCAAATGCAGTAACTTTGGGTGGTCTTCTCTGGGTGACACATGGGAATAAGCATCTGAAATGCGGCTCATTTTCAAATCAGTAAGAGGGGAAAGAAGGTGGTTCCTCCTCATAAGTATCCTCAAGGTTTTCATTTTCAAAAGCAGCAGACAAGATTTTAATTTGCAGCAGATTCCTCTTTGTAAGAGCACCCGTCCGACACAATGTTCTGAGCTGAGCTTAAGCAGCTTGAAATGGTTAATTTTACAAAGCAGGGCAGTAATAACACTTTTCCCTGGCCTTTTCCAGGTTCTTCCTTCTCTTTCATCTACTGAATAGTGCAGGAGGCTCTCAGAGATTTACACATGCATGGAATAGAATTTTTTTCTCATTTTATATATGTTCGTTTTTGTATTTTGAAAGATGAGTCTTTACTTTTTTAGCTGCTTTTAGATGTAGGAAAATCAAATGTAAAGCTGAAGCAATTTTAGTCATTGTTGTTATTTATTGTTAGTTCTACTTAGAACATGAAAATGTGGTGAGAATGAGCTTATATGATGCAGAAAGTCAGTTCCCAGTGAACTGAGATGTTGCTATTTACATCAAGACACTGTCATTGCATCAGAATATGATTCATAATGTGCCCCCACTTTGAATGCAGGCCCCAAAGACCTCTGGGTTAAACTCTGATGGAGAAGTATACATTTGTTTTCAAGTAGACACAATCTGGAATAATTATCTACAACAAAAATGCTAAAGATGACTTTTCAGAAGGATAGAGGGCCTACTCACCTTCCTGTTGAAAAAGGCAGAGCCCGCTTTTTATATAACAGATTACTGATGAAATCATTCCTGCAGTAGGACCTTGTTTCAGAAAAAAATAATAAATTAATGATCCATCAAGAGAAAACAGAATAGTGAGGAGTTGGAGGGGAATGTGTTTTACTTCTTGAAAATGTTTGAAATCTGTTTTTGAGGAGGACAAACTCTTTAAAGGATTTGCACCCCAGTGATAAAGGCATTTTTTAGTCAAAAGGCAGTAAAGCTAGCTCAGAAAGGTTGGGAAGTGAATCATTATTGCAGAAATGCTGTGAATGCTGGAGCAGGTCACCCAGGGAGCACTCAGCAAGGCTGGGAGCACATCATAGAGCAGTAGGAGTGAAATGAGATTACATTCAGTTCATAGTGCTCATACCAAGGCCAGCTCTTGACACTTGCTGCAATCGCTCCTTTGTGTCACTCCTCACAAATGTTTGCGATACAGTGGAATATAACCACATCAATATGTGGCTACAGAAAGTATTTTCCCAAAGGAGGCCTTTCTTGATATTGCAGTAATTTCCTAGGTCAGGTGTACCTTGAACACGTGTGACTTTAAGTTCAAGCCCACGGGGTTGTTGGAAGCTGTTTCCAACAGGCTCTGGATTGATGCTTTCTCCCAGCTGGCAATCACATGGGGCAGGTCAACCCCCCTACCACCACCCTTATTCCTTCTGCATTTTATTGCAGCTAAGACTGCACATTCTTACAATAGTTAAAGAGTTGCTATTTTCTTGGCTTCTTCTGCAAGCATTTTTTTATTGTTTAGCCTTATCCTGTCCCAAAATCCAGCTCATCCAAAAAAGAAGAAACATTTGCTTGAGCTGCAGGAGTAAATAAGGACCTGCTGGAGGCAGAAGAAAAGTGAGCAAGTGTGTGCCTGGCAGATCAGAGATCATTTGTGCACAAAGAAGTCCTCTTGAGTTGTTGGCTGGGACATTTACTGTGCTTAATCCCAAAAAAAGGGTTTGCTTTGTACATGGTTAGGTGTGGGGAGTGACAGCCAGGAGTGAACAGAGCCAACCCAGGAGCTGGAATTCAGAGCATCAAGAGAAGGCTCAAAGGATGAGGGCCTCCAGAACTGCCTTTTCCAAACGTGTGTGGATGAAATTTCAGTTTCATTAACTTTGATTTGCACACCCAGTTTTAAAATTTCCGAAATGCAGCAGAAGTTGGAAGGTAGAGCTCAGACTCTTTGTTCAGACCCATTCTCCATTCCCCCCTTTTCAATCACAGAATTCTACCAGGGAATTTAACAATAAAATGATGTGAATTCAAAACTAAAATGAAGTGAATTCAGGAGTTCACCTGCCTCCTGCAAGGAATATCTTCAAAATTTCATTTAAATTGCTCTTCCATTCATTCTCTGATTGGTCCAAACTTTTAGTGTTGCAGGAATTCAGACCTTCAAAGTCTGTATTCCTTGTTATAATCTAGGAGTAGTTTAGTCTGTCACAATTAACAGTCCTGAATCCTTTAAAAAAAAAAAGAGGGAGTGGGCAAAAACACACTTGTATAAATCCATGTAACTTGGCCAGTCTTTCTTTTTTTTTTTTTTTTAACATATAGCATTTGAGACATATGAATGTGAAATTAAGACTGCCTCATACTCTAAATGCACAAAAAGAGAGATTTAGGGTGGTTCAATGAAATTACCTATGATGTTTTCTGTGAGTTGAGTGTTAAATTCCCTGGTAGAATTCTATGTTTGCAAGAGGGAGAATGGAGAACAGGTATGAACAAAGAGTCTGAAGTCTACCTTTAAAGTTCTGCTGCAATATGGACATTTTAAAACTGGGTATGCAAATCAAAATTATATTCCCAAAGATCAAGGCCATGGAGTGCTCCCTCAGTTAAGGTTATTTTAGTGTGAGATTAATAATTTCAAATATGTGCTGCTTAAGTCAAAATGGCAGAGGATTAAGATCATTGGTAGTGCAGAAAATGTCAAATTGAGGTTTTTTTGAACTATTGTGATTGTGATTTGAGCCAGCTCTCAACTGTAGCAATTTGATGTTCAATTAATTTGTGGTACAGTGAAGTCAGATTCCAATATCTGAATGTAGTCATTGTGCCAGCTGGGTCAGAGGGGCACCTGTGTCTAGAGAGAAAAGTTATTATTTTTTTCCTGCTATATCTGTTTAAATTTTAAGGCGTTGTTTTGGTTTTGGTTTTTTCCTGAAAAGGAGAAATTGAATTTTTATTTGAAGCTAATTCAAAAAGGCAACCAAGGTTTTACCAACTCACGCACAAAGTTGATGCACTTTAAACATTTGTAACTCTGGATTTGAGCTTGCAAATAGCAACTTAAGTGGTTTTATTTTGACTCTTGCATTTTAAATATATTCTTGTTTTTTTAAATTTCATTCAATTCACTTTTCTTAAGACAATGCACTATGCAAGGTGAAGGTTCTTGGTTGTGAGGGTGATTTGAAGTTTAAATTAATTTTTAATAGCAATTCCCTCAGTCTTGGATTCTGTTTTCCCCTAGTATTTATGCCACAGAAAATGTTGATTAATACAACTGCTTTTAGGGATGTTGTGCATAATTAAACACCCTTTTTTTTTCAGCTTCCTTAGGTTTTTGACATGACTTTTATTTTTTGTCCAGCTCCTGGACAAGCATTAGCAGTGAGTTATCTGCAGTCTGACTGTAGTTCTTTACAATAGGACATTTGGCTTCTTATAAAAAGTGATTTTTACTTTAATACACTTTTAATTCTGAAAGATTTTGGCTCTGTTGCAAATGGGCAAAGGAATTGCAGAGCGGTTATGGCATGTCAGTATGTGACTGCTCAAATGTTTGTCATTCCTAAAAGTTCTTGTTTTTATTGAGAATACTTTAGGAAGGGCTTCCAGCAGATAAGTATATATTCATTTGTGTGACCATGTGCCTGAAGAGAGGGTGCCCTCTTTAAAATACTAGTGTGGAATAATAAATTACCTATTTATTTTGTCTCCCGAAAAAATAAATCCATCACTTTCTTATTTGAAAGCTGAGTAAAAAGTGCAGTGTGAATCTCAGCCAGCTTTCTGCCACCGGTTATGTACAGGACACTGCGTTTCTTTCATTTCATTTCCATCAGGACTGAAATAACTCCTCCAGGTCTTCCCAGGAGTTCTCTGACACTCAGGCCGCTTTCCTGCGGCGCTGTGTATGACATCAGCCGAACGGAGGCCATCCAGTCAGAAGTGTGTGCCAGTGGTAACAAACCCGCTGTCCCTCCCTGTCAGTGCTAATTACTTTTAGTGGTGGCAAAGCCTTTCATCCAAAGCTGCGCCGCGCCTTTCCAAGGGCAGCAGCGAACAAACAGCACCAAGCGCCCAGAAAAGTGGTCGGGAGTGGTGCCAAGGAATTCCTCCTGGTGCCGAACGTGCCCGGAGCAGTGATGGTGAGGGGTTTTTACAGCAAAGAGCTCTCTGAGGTCCAGACTCCTCCCGAGCCACCCAGGGGAGAGCTCCTCTCGTCAGGAAAAGACCCTGGTTTTGCTTTCAGCAGGGGGAAGTGGAGCCTTCTCCTGTTGTAGCCACCCTGTGACACGGTCCTGTCTCTTGTGACCTGGATGAGCTCAGGGAATGTGGCCCAGAGGAGGAGGGTGCTGCCTGTGGGTCTGCAAAAGGGCTGGGGAAATCGTCCTTTGGGAGTAGCTTGCTGTGGGCAGGGAGGCTGAGTTAGGATTGAATTATACAGAAAATGGGGAAAATTGTTGAGCGAAAAAGACACAGTTTTCAGTGCCAAGTTCCCTTAGGCTGCAGTGCAAGAATGACAAAGGGCAGGGAGTGAAGGTGGGGGACAGGAGCAGCTCCACAGAAAGGGGTGCAGGCGTTATTTCAGCACACAGAGCAGCACGCAGCACTGCCACACTCTTGCAAGAGAGCAAACACCATCCTGGGATGTACAAACAGGAGTGGAACCTCTGAGGCACACAAAGTCACCCCATAAAACCTCCCTGGGAGCCCTGTGTGCAGTCTGGGGGAACCCTGCTCAAAGAGCAGGAAAGGTTTAACAGAGAGCAATGGAAAAGAGCAGCAGGCTGGACGAGGGACCTGTGAGGGACCTGTGCTTCTGCCTGGGGAGGCTTGATAATGACCTTGAGGTTTTTAAAATATACAAAAAACTTGTGTCGGGAGCTAGGAACGGCTGTACCACATACACCCTACAGATACACCATTTCCTTGGCAGACAAGATTTAAAATATGGCATTTACTGTAGCAAGAGGGATTTAGGAGAGATCTCATGAAAACTTTGTCGAGGAGATGCTCTCAGACTGTACCTAAGGGCTTTGAGAGGAGGCTGAGAGAGGTTTGATATCAGAAATGCCATTTGTGTAAAACCTCCTGCCTTAGGAATGGGATGTTTCTGAAGCCTTAACCAGGCTGAGGGTGGGATAACACTAGGGCAAAAAAATATAGTTAATTGAGCTGTCTTTTGCATACAGTTTTGAAATGTAAAGGGATTATTTTCTGCTCTTTATCAGATACCTCATTTTCTGTTTAGAAATTATCTAGCAATGAACATTTTGAAGTTTAGTTCTATGCATACTATGCAATTTTATTAAAGAATGAAATCTGTTAAACGTGGCATTTGATCTGCCCTTGCCAGTTGTGTTTGAGATCTCCTTATTTTTAGTGATCTGAGTACAGGAGAGTAAAGGGGAACATGAGGATTTGAGAGAATTTCAGTTTCCTCATCTAATGACCAGATTTTATTCTTTCCTGGGCTGACAGAGCCCCCACCCACAGGAGCACTGGGTGTCACCCCCAGGGGACAGAGGCAGACCCAGGTGACCCAGCAGTATCTGAGGGTATTTCAGTAGGGCTGCTCTCCAGCTGGTTCTTTTTTCCATTTTAAAAATGTTACCTGGTTATGTGTTGGAGGAATCTCATTGTGATGACCCAGAAAAGGTAAATTGTCCAGCTCCAAAGCCACCTGGGAGTTTGGTGGAAATGATTGAAATAAACCAGTCTGAACTGGAGATTTTTTTTTTTCTGTTTTAAAGGCAAAATTGGCTGTGTATTTTCCCCATTCTCTCCCTCTAATCCCTTCCTGATCAGCTCCTCCTTTTTGAGCTTAGCTGTCACATTTTACTCTCAAACTTTTTTTAAATTTCATTTTGACAGTTTTCACTGCATCCTAGGATACTTGGTAAAGTCTTGTCTGGAAACTGCTTTAAGTAACGCTGACTCAAGCTCACAGTGCAGTTGAAAAAACTCTGGTAGGAGCCAAGAGCAGCTTGGTTTTCCCTCAGTACGTGTTCACCGATCTAAATCTCTAGCTAAATTCTAGTTTTCCAGGTTTATTGTGGTTTTTATTTTGCACCCCTGCCTACTGCATGACAAATTGTTGGCTACCTGCAGAACAGCTGAAAAACTTCCAAGGAGTTTTGTGCCCTGGTGACTCTGTTTCTACAGCACTGCTTCTTCCTGAAATGTGCACAAAAATATCCACAAAGAAAATATTAGTGCCAGAAGACTTCCTGCCTCTTGTGGCTGAGCAGGGGCAAACTGAAACAGTTCAAGGTCAGACAAATAGGAATCTTGAAGGACGTGGGAATGCACATCTCATTACCTGCATGGTTTCCATACCTATATATATATATATATATATATGGATTATTTTTCTTTTGTTTTGGAAAGTAATTTTTTTTCTCTTCCTCTCTTGGAAGCCAAAACACAAAGTCTATCCTGTCTCATTTTCTTGTGAGTGAGAATGTTGTTGTCAGCTCTTTTAGCCTTCCTTCGCCCCTCAGCCTCAGTAGAGGGGTGTCAGATGTGGATTCGCTGGTGCCCACTGCATTAAGAACATGTGTCCTGGCAGAGAAATCATTACATTCACTAGTTTTTAATGTAGAAATTCATTTATACAGTAAAATTATTTCCATGCCATATATTAATAATAAGTGTATCGGGCTGTGGGGTGTTTTATTTGTTTTTTTGATTGTTTGTTTTGTGGAGGACGGTTAAGGGAACAGAAATAAAAGAAAAGCTGAACTTTTTTAAAAGAAAAAGATGACCAATATTCTTTGTGCTGCAGATGCTCTGTGTGGCACATTTGATCCATTTCAGCTCAGAAGATAGAATTAGTCCAGTCAGATTCGTATTCCTTTGTTGTCTTTTGCCTGCTGAAAATCATGATGTAGCAAGGAAGTATTGTTTCAGCAGCCAGGACACGAGGTTGGCTTTGGAAATAAAACCTCTCAATCTAGAAATTTGAATTTCCCATTAGAACACTTGTGTCTGTATTTCAACTTCTGATCCCTTTCCATTCACAGAACTAGGGACAGTTTCTTGTAACTGTTCTAGAAGTGACACCTTACTTGACTTAATTCTCAGCCAGGGCAGTCGTGGTGTCTTTTGTAACAATGAAGTCAGTTTTTATGTCACTGTGATTATTTGACTTGCTGTGCAGACTCAATAACCTTCGTTTGGCCTCCTTTGGGGAGACAGATGATAAATCTCTTTTGTCTTCTGAACATATGGTTAACTTGCTTCAAATCTCCCTTTCAGGCTGTCAGTCAATCAGGAGTCCAGAGCTCCAAATAGGAGTTGCTCCTAATGGCAGTGTCCAATCACAACTGTCTGGGATGAAAGGAAAACTGGTTTTTTCTCGTGTAAGAAAAACCAGAGCCATCTCCTACCTTTGCACAAAGGGGCCTCACCCTCCCCCTGCTCTGGTGGCTGCTCACCCACACTCAGGTGAGCTCTGATGCCTCATTTAGTGGTGGAGCGCAACTTTTCCTTTTCCCATAACACCTACATTAATCTGGACAAAAGAAAAACCGAAAATCTTGCTCAAAGCAAGCTGGAAAGTCCCCTCTGAGTTTAGTTATGCAAGAAGCCTGCTGCGGTGAGGGTTGTGTAGGAGATCTCTGAACACACCACTGGAGCATGGAAAAAGCCCACAATAATTGCATCAACCTTTGATTAGTCTCTGCATGGCACTCCTTTCTTGCCAATTCTTTGTCTAATTGTACCAGAGTGTTGAACGGACCTGAGTAATTCTCCTGGGTGCAACAGAAGCATCCCTAGCAGCTTTCATCGTCAGTGTGCTCTGTGTATGAGCCCCGCAAAGCTGCAGCCCCCCTGGCAAAAGCTGCGGTCGCGCTGCGTGCTGCCGGAGAGGCTGGGGAAGGCAGTGGCTGCGTGTGAACACTCCCACAGCTCCTCTCTCCGCGCCCTCTGACTGCTGAGACAGTGCCTGGGGGGCATCACCCGCCCCGGGGACCACCAGCGCTAACCCTGGACATACAACGTGCCCGGTTCCTGTTTGCTCAGAGGAGAGAGAGCAGAATCAGCAGCCAAGCTTCCCAGGGACTGTTCTGCTCTCAGCTCCAGCTAAAACAGCAGTGGCTCAGCACTTTTTTCCCCTCATCAGCGGCCTCTCTGTTTCCCATGCGTGCCCTGCCTTCATTTCCAGGGGGAGGCTTGGTCTGCATCCACATGGGGGAATTTCAGTGGCCAAAATTCCCACTGCAGCTCCTGCTGCTTCAGCAAAAGGGGACCCTTTGTCAGGTGGCTTCCAGCATTTCTGGTGCTTTGTGTTGCTTCACTTTGCCCACCACAAATGTAAACACTCCAAAGTCCTTTTATACTGGGAGAGATCCCAGCTCCGTGTCAGCTTCGCTGCCTTCTTCTGTGTATTGTGTATTTCGTTATCTCATCTCATCATATCAAAACATGCCTGCTTTGTTTTATTGCACAGAGTAGGAATCATTTCCTCTTTTTCCCCCCTTTTGACTGTGTTTCTTCTTCTGTAAGACACAAAGCAAAGTTAAACATGCTGATTACCCATTTTTACTGTGATATCTTGCCCCATGGAATTTGGTGGCATTCAAGTGATGGAATTCAGCAGGCAGCCTTTCTGTGGAATCTGATAACTCCTTGTAGCTTCCATATATGCCCACAAGAAGTTTTCCTCTAAAAATATCTTATCTGTAAGGAAAAATGTCTTATTCTTTGTCTTTACCTCACTATAAAAACATGTAAGTGTGCACCCTAGGCAAGAGATCATTCCATCCCTGGAAGTGTCCAAGGCCAGGTTGGATGGGGGTCTGGCCAAGGTATCCCTAAAGGAATTAGATGATATTTGAGATCCCTTCCAACCCGAGCCAGTCTGTGATTCAATGAAACCTGCACAGGTATGAAAAATCCTTTTGCTCTGAACTTACAGCCCACAAGAATGATGATGATACCCCAGTGACGTGTGGAATATACATTGAATTGTTCACGAGAAGTTTGGATGTACAGAATGACCTTCCACTAATACACACATAATTTCTGCTGCTGTTGTTTAGTGACTAATGCTGCACAAAAAATCAGATTATCTCAGCCCAGGAATGATCAGCCATGGAAACAAGGCAGGCAGAGGAAAGTTCTGGCACATAAGCACTGCTGTGACAGTTCTAAAAGTCTTGTATTTATACCTAATGAAAATTTCCTGGTGATCCAGATGCTGGTTCCCAGTTCCTTTCAATATCTATTCAGATTAACATCTTGCAGTGCCCAGAAGTATGTTAGTGGCTGAGCTGTCCAAATAAATAGCACACACTTGCTGCCATAAAATGCTCATTATCTGAGCCCCTGATCTTGCAGGCACCCAACCACATCCAGAGATTTGCTCCTGGGAATGGCTTCACTGGTTTCATTGGAAGCTCTCAGGTAGATAAAATTATACACAGTTTAAGTGTTCAAAAGTTCAGGACCTAGGAGGGAACGTGGTATGGCTTAGTGAGAAAAAAAGACTGGGAGCAGCAATGATACAGCTGTTATAGGTCACTTTGTTAGTTTTGTTATTATTAAAACATGAAATTGAGATACCTTGATACCTGAACATTTTTATCTTTGATTGAAGCTTTTTCTCATAGTTTAGAGGAGATTTTAGTCAGATAAATTTTCCTTTCTTTTCTGTTTCTTTGATAAAACTATTAATAAGCCTGCCACAAAGGGAGTTATTTTATTTGTGCATATGTTAAAATTAAACATTTTCTGAGACTTTGCTTACGAAAGCTAGCAGAAAAAAACATAGGGAGAAAAGAACACAGACCAAAGGAAAAGGAGAGATTTAATCATTCTCTCTGACCCAAGAGTCTTTATTCAGGTAAAAGCTTTGTAGCCTCCTTGTAGAAGCGGCAGCTGGGAGAAGGGTGTGGGATTCACTCCAGCTTGCCGCAGTGAGCACCCACTAACCCGTGGGTGTTGTTCCTTCCTGTGCTGGCACCCTGCAGACCAAACGCCCGCGCAGTAATGCACCAGAGGCTGCTCGTGTGGGCACAGAGGACCGGGCAGGTCCTGCAGGTGGGGCAGGCAGGTGCCGCTGTGGCTCCTGCTGCGGGTCCGGGGGCAGAGGAAGGAAGGGGGCTGAACACTGCAGCAGCAGACCAGGCTGAACAGACCACTCCTGTCAGGGTGGTGGCGAGGGGCTGTGAAGAGCCCCCCCAGCCAGCCCTGCGCGCGGCACCCGCCACCTACAATGGATGCTGCTGAGTATTTACGAAGGGGTGTTAAAAGCTAAAGTTACAGCATCCCTCCAGAGACGCCAAAACGCGGGCAGGGTTACAGAGGTGGCAGGGGCGAGCCTTCAGCTGGCTTTTTGGGTAAGCATTTCCATGGTGGTGTTCCTGCAATAATGTAAGAACACAGGGCTTGTGTCACCAAATGTGAATGAAGGTTTCTGTGCCCACCCGGGAACTCTGGCAGCAGCACAGACATTAACGGGTGACTTTGTCATTCTGAATGCATTTATCAGAAAAATACTTTGCTTTCCTTCTTTGTTCTTTCCTCATGATTTCAGCACATAATAACAAGCGTACAGTGATAAGGGAGGGGGTGTGAATATTAGCTTTTGTTACTTAAAGAAAATTGCATTTTCTCCCAAGTCTCCCAAAGAGGAAGCAAGGTTTAATCTCTCTCCTCCGCTCCTCCCATGCCTGTCTAGGGAAACAAAAGCCCTTCTGAAACAGTGTTCTCACTTTCCAGGAGCTGGTTACCACCAGATTTCCAGAAGATAATGACACAAGTAGTGGTTTTTTAACATCTTTTTATTTATACATCCCAAGCATTTTCCCGTGAGTGTGCAAACCTCTTTGAAATGTCATAAATACAGCATTGATGAATTTGCTTTCCTTTATGACATTTCCTAGCCTCTTACAAACAACCTGCAGGCTCCAGGTTTCTCCAGGCAACAGCTGGAAAACCAAGCAGCCCCTGTAGTACCTCTGTGTTTCATCTTTGACAATGACGGCTGTGGCCTGGAGTGTTCTGCTTGCCTGAACTAAATCACATTGTACTTAAAACAGTGGCTTCTTAGACACGGTTGGTAAAATCATACTGAAACTGATATTCATGAGGTAAATTGTGGGTGTATTTACGTAATTTCAGGTCTTCCTTGATATCTAAAAGCACATTTTTGTGTTGAGGATAGAGACTGAAACCAGCTGGTGTTGGGGCAGGGCAGTAATGAAAATCAGGGTGCTGCTTAATGACTAAAACATCACTGTTTGTGTACCTTGAAATGTGAATAAATATCAGTTTTATACCTTGGTAGAGAAGAGCACATTTGTCCTCAAAGAATGCAGCTGATGCTGGGATGGATATTTTTGAATGGGGCATTGTTTTGAGAGTTAAAGTACAAGCTAATGTAAACCATCTCTTAGACTCTTAATTATGATAAAAACTTAAATAACTCATTCATTGCCTACCCTGTGAAGTACTTCTTAATGTTAGCTGTGTTTTTATGCTCTTTTTGGCACACGTGAAATAGTGTTTATGTAAACATTTCAACAAATTATCCTTTGGGGTTTTTTACTAATTAATGCAGATGGTTGGCTTTGCTAAGACATGTGTGGTTGGTTATCTTAGGGAAAGTACCAAACTCCTCACGTATGGGAGAAGCTGGCTTTTCTCATTTGAAGAAAAAGCCCAGATTCTTGCATTTCTAGCAGCAGAAAAGAGGAAAAATCAAGTACCTGGAAATGTTTTCTGTGTTCCTGCAGGCTCTGTGTGCCTGTACCCAGCTGTGACTCCTCATCCTGGTTAAAATGGTGCTTTGGAGAGGTGGCCCCTGATAATCCCAATTCATTCTCACCTTGAGCCTTACACACCACACATCTGCTGCCCTTTTTCTCCCAGGGACTTGTCCCACAGCTTGCCACAAGTTTTCCTTCCAGTCTACCCCCTCAGCTGCAGCTGCTTCTGATGCTGCTTCTGCACCTCCCTGGGCAGTTCCTGCTCTGGGCACTTCCCCTCACACATCTGCCTCTGCTGACCCCCACTCCTTCCCTTTGGGGGCTGCAGCCACACCTTTGGGCCAGCTTTATCTAAAAGAAAATAAATTTCTAAGCATCCCCTTCTGGTAAAGGCTTAAGGACTTTGGGCAGCAAGATCTCAGATTCTTCTCAAATGTCACCTTCTGCTCCACTCCCCCATCAGAGAGGTTTTTTGTGTGGGGCTTTGAAGAGATGAGAAACATCTCTGAGATTTTTATATTTTTTTTTTGTAGTATCTACTAAATTAAAAGTCACTAAGTCAACAGCAGCTTTGAAATTTTGCTTTCCCAAAGTGTGCTTGGAAACCAGGTTTGAAAGCTGCCCTTTTTGCATGGCTACAGCTAAAAACTTCCTTATCAGTTCTGCTTCAGGACTGTCACTTTGCAGCAGCAGTCTAGGAAGTAGGTTTTGACACTTCTCACGTTTTAATCTGTGTTTTCACTCGCTCAGTTTACAGAACAAATGCTTCTTGTAATACACAGAGAAATAAAAATGCAGGCTCTCATGATTCACTTTGCTCCTGACAGCCTGAGACAGATGAGCTCTGAACTGCTCTAAAGCAGTTGTGCTGCACTTAAACTGCACAGAGCTGCTCAAGACTTGCCCTGCTGTATTTTTCCAGAGTTTCTGTTGTGAAGGAGTCAGGAATACTTGATGGCCTGACTTGGAATTTGAATATTTTGCCCCTTGACATGAGAAGCAAAGGTGAAGGTATTAGCATACAGAGCCAGTGTTTTAGGGCAAAGGGCAGTGTATCAAGACATTACCTAACAAATAAAAATAGAATCTTTCACCTTATTTATAAAAGAAAATGGTGAAGATTTACTTTTTAGAGTGATTGTAGCACACATGTAGTGCTGTTTTATGTCTCCAGCAAAGTATAACAGATGGACTGTGGGTTTATTGGGAAAAAAAATGTGCTGAAAGATTTTTATTATGTGAGAAAGAGAGAACAAAACCCAAGGAAACATCTGGACAATTAATCTCTCAAATCTTTGTATATAACATGAAGAAAAATACTGAAATATTTCAGAAGTCTCTCTCAGAAACAAATTAACTATTGTTAGTAAAGTACAATAATTTACCTTGCTACACGTGAAAAGATCTTTGTAATTAATAATTAACTGATGCTCCTTTGTTCTTCACCCTGGAAAACAAAGAGCAGGGAGAGCAGGGTGTTCCTCGTGGGGTTTCTGCTTTGCCATTATCAAGTGATGAATCACTTTCACCGAAGCTGAGCTGATCTAAGGAAGCAAATGTCCCCGTGGGGCAAGGTTCTTTACCTGTAATTCAGGTCTGGCTGGTGTCTGGTTACTGAGCTGGACCCCAACATCTGGCAGCCAGGCCAGCTCTGCTGACACGTGTGCACAAGGTGCACTTGTGCTGCGTGGGGAGGCTTTGCCTTTCACTCTAACGCTCCCAGTGACAGGTGAGCAAAGAAAGAGGTGCCTTGGTGGGGGCTGTGACCCAGGCTCTTTTCTGAGGGGTGGGTGGCTGTCCCAGCAGGTGTTTCTCAGAGCTGCGGGCCTCTGAGCTGTCCTGACTGGGGAAGTGCCGCCTCTCCTGCTGGCTGTTCCTGCAGGTGGGCTGCTCCTGTGCCAGCAGCCCTGGACACTGCGGGAGCAGCCCCAGGTCACTGCACTCTGCTGCTGCTGGCTGGCATCTTGCTGGGTTCTTTTCCTCTGCCCCGGCTTCAGCTATTTCAGGAAATGGGAACGAGCTCTATTCCTTAGTTTAGCTACCTGTAGCCTTTGGATTCTGGCTTTGGCTTCCCCTCCTTGCAGCCCCACTGTGGCTTTTCTAGGACATATTAATTCAAGCACTATTAAAATGTCTCCTTTGGCCCTTCTCCTGTGGCCCCAGGGATATTTTTGCTGCGCCATTTCAGGACAGTTCTCTCTCTGGCCCAGGGCTCCGTTTCCATCTGTGGGAGCTCCCAAGCAGGACCACAGGGAAGTGATAACCAGAGCCCAAGAACAAATCATCCCCACTGGACAGTCTGAGTTAAATCAATCTCCTGGCTGAAGCTCCGGCTCATTATTTCTGTCCAACCTGGGCTATTGTGTTTAGTTTTTCAGTTTCGTTGTATACAATTCCTGCCTTTATATAGCCTTTGAAACTTATTATTTTTTATTTTTAATTCTTTTTTAAGTGATGAATGACAAAACCTCTCTACTTATAGATTGAAGGAATAATGTAGGGTTATTTTAGTTTTGTTGGTTTGTTTTGGTTTTGTTTGGGGGTTTGTTTTGGTTTTGTGTTTTTTTAGTTCTTTTTAGTCAAACAGATAGGAAAACCTCTATAAATATAGACTTTAAAAATAGTACAGTTCAATCCAGGCTCTTAAAAATGTAACTATTTTCAATATCCTGGGTTTAAGTGCCCAGTATTTATGTGATCTCCCTCATTCAGTATATCTGTTGCCAAATAGTGTCAAAGGAAGCTGAAAATTGAGTCCCTTGGTGGCAAAGTATTTTTAATCAGGTAATTTAAGATGTAGTTGTGGTAGAACACTTACTTTATGCCAACTGCAATCCTACTCGATATGGCGCTCCAGTTAGGGCTTCTTGACATAAAATTAGGACAATTTTATGTTAGGATAACATCCAGGGCCAGCAAAAAGGTTGAAACTTAATTAAAGGGTAACAGTCTTCAAAACATCTTGGAGAAATTTTTGTTATTATATTTAGCAATAAATTTTACTTTGATTTTGTCTTGCATGAAGACAGAAAATGAAATGCAAAATTTTCTAGGAAGATGTGCAGAGGGATTTCCCTCTGGGAATGATTTGTTACTCTTGGAGTCCTACTATGAATGATGGTATGAAAAGAATCAAAGAGGGTTTATGATGTCCTCACCAGTGATTTAGGAAAAAACCCCCAAGAAATGTCTTGACTACTTTTATTGATTCAATGTGTGTGTGTTGTGTTTGTTTGTTTTTCCTTCATGAATCATATTTGAAATGGCATCAGTAAATATATTTAAACAGTGTGCTTTGACTCTTTGCTGTATTGAATTTTTCAGTGTATATTTACCAGTTATATCTGTCAAATTAGTTAATGTCAGCCACCAAAGAATAAAGATTTCAGGCTCTGGATGCTTGTCCTGACATCAGCTTCTGTGTGTGCCAGCTCTGCAGATGAACTGAGATCAGCAGCAGAGGTTTCATTTGTGATAAATTTGTTCAATAGCATTGTGCTAAATCCTATTCTCTACAATGAAATATTTAATATTTAGTTCAGTCTCTGGTCACTGCAGTAATCTGAATTCACCATGGGTGAATTAGTGTTTCACCAATTCATGCCTTCTTGGGAATAATATTATTAATTAATATTTAATTATGAATTATTGTTTAATATCAATGCTATAAATTTATGGTATAGTATGAAGAGAACTACTTTCACTTACAGCTCCTAATTTAAGGAATGTCAGACCTCAGAGACAGAAAGTGTTGGGATCATTCTTACTTGCTCTAAGATTGGTGCACTGCCCTCCAGTATTCCCTGTAGGCAGAACTGCACAAATACATTAAAATGCTGCCTTTCTGAAAAAGCCATTTTCCACCCCAAAACGTGTTTCCAACCCCAATGGGTTTCCTCATTTTGCAGAAATCCCTTCTCTTGCATGAAGTGAACAAATTCTTTTAGTTTGAAATTCATCCAGATCTCTCCTTACTGCATAAATTCTTAACTTTTTATTGCTGCAGTAAATCCAGGCAGTTCCATCAGACTGATATTATTTGTGTGTGCTTTACAATTGCACACACATGAACAAGGCAGAACTATTACATATAAAAAGAGGCACGGAAAGGACATCAGTGGTTCAAACTCCATAATTCAGAAGTCAGAGTTTCACTGTAGGTCCAGCCCCATCTGTGCAACCCAGACTTGAATTGCAGAATCACTCAGCATTTTTCAGCAGAATATTTGCCTCAGGTTGTATGAAAATGAACATTCTTAAGGGGTGTTTTCTCATTTCTGAAGGCCTGGCTCTGACACCACATCATTCCCTTGACAGAGCTGCTTTTATATTAAAATTTAAATCCCAGCAGCTACAATGTCCCAGTCAATATTCTTTAACTCTCATGATCCAATCCCCATTTATTTTAATGCTGCAGCCTCAGGTTCCCGGCAGGTGTTGGAACTGGACAGTTTGAAAGAAAACACACCAACAAACAATACAACCTCCACTCCCAATAAAAACCAAAAAAACCCACAAAACAAGAGAATTTACTGGTACTGAAAGTCACCAACTTCATTAAACCCATGAACAGAGCAAGAATACAGGAGCTGGGGAGAATATTTTTTGCCTCCCTCTCTCTGGCTTGGGTATTTTGTGTTCTTATTTCACAATTGTCTAGTTATTGCTCCAATGGATTTTTTTTAATTAATAATAATAATTAATATTAATGTTATTTTCAAGCCTGTCAGACCTTTGGTGGGGAAGTCACCATGAAGGCAAAGTGTTGGCAGAAGCATCTCAACACTCTGCTGTTTATCCTTTGTGTGTGTTTTGGCACAGCCACCCTGTACTCCCAAAAAGTAAAAACTCCCAAGAACTTTTTCTTTCTGCCACATTACTGCTTCAGAACCTTCAGGAATATGCTGAATTCCAATGCCATGCTTTGGGAGTATCCTGATGGGCCCTCAGTAACCAAAATAGTGAGATTTGTAGAACCATTGGGCAGAATTTGCTCCTTTTCTCTGATTTCTGTGTGCTGGGACAATGACATATGATTCCAGGCATAAGGGTTTTTTGGCACAATAAAAATTTTTTTTTTAATTAAAATTTCCAACAATCCCAATAGCTACTGCCAACTTATAGCACTTGGAAACTGAGCTACTCAACCATAATATTTTCATCTGAATGCATTGGCTTAGGATGTTTCTCCCTTGGGTTAGGAAAGCTGGATATAAAGTCTAAAAAGGGTATTGAAGAAAAAAAAATTTAGAAGAATGTTTAAAGTTAATTTGAGATAAAGCCAGAACCTCACTTTTGAGGAGGTACAGAATTTCTTGAAGGATTTAACCAGATTTTAGGTGTTTGTTTTAAGGCTCTGTTTGCCACCAAGGTGAAGTTTTGTCCCCCAGCCCCTTGTGAGTTGTTGTGTTGGAAAGAGTCACCTGCTGTGTAGGGATTTTCCTGGGAAGGGGCTCTGAACAGCCCACGTGAGAGGTGAGGCTGTTATGCATTTTAAATGTTTACATTTTGCTATTGATGGATTTTCGGTGATGTGAAAGGTGAACCTCCTTTTTCTCTGCTGTTTCTGAGCAAAAGTCACTTTAAACCCTTTAAACCTCTGTGTGGAAGTCGAGAGAGGGGAGCCAAAGAGAAGTAAAAGAAAAAAAGGTTAAAACTGAAGAGCCTAGAAGTGTGTACTGCCACGTTCCTGGTTTCTGTGGGGTATGACATATCTGAATGAGCTGGACTGAGTGTAATTCTCACTTTATGAGCTGGCCAAGGCCAGATTCTGTCAGCTGCCATCGAGCAGAGGTTAATTGCGATCTGACCCTGGTTAGATCCTCACTCATGTTTTTCATGGCCAGCAGTACTCCCACTGCTCAGGCTAACCTGGGATATCCTTTAGGAGATGTCCAGAAAAAAGCAAAGCATTTCCAGAAGAAGAATAGGTTCTGGATGAGTGTCTGGAGAATTTCCCTGGAGCCCCAGCCTGATGTGATGAGTGATTGTCTGTGTGTGCTCGTTAAGGAGTTCACTGGAGGGAGAAATTAGTGGGGATGTGAAAATAGAACTGGAGATCCAAGGAAGCCAAGTGGTGTCTGGTGTCATTTACATCTTTCACCCTTCCTATTTGCTGGCTTTGCCCTTTTTTTGTGTGTGGGGGGAGTGAGGGAAGGGGAAGAATCTTGTGTATGCTGAAATATTGAGTAATTTCAATTACTGACCAGACCTGTTGGAGAGCTGGAAAATTCAGTGTCTACAAAGTCCACTTTTTCCATGTGAGAGCCTGAAATATTGCCAAAACACAGCAGGAAACCTAAATTGCAGTATATTGTTTCAGGTCAGCTTGGTGCCCATTAGAATTTAGTTGAATGCATTGCAAACATTTAGTTTTAAAACAACTTAATATACCTGCATTTTCCAAGCAGCACTTTTCCCTCTGGGGTCTGAAATTCAAGCTCCCTTTGTTTCCTGAAGCCTGAGCTGACCAGAGGGCTGTTTCTGACATAAAATGACATTTTTCCCTTTAACCACTCTTGTTTGTAACATATCGTTTTTGGTGTTGTGCAACCCATCACGGAGTCACACAACTGGAATTTATTATGAGAGATATAGAAATCTAATAGGCGTGAACAGGATCTGAACTGGAACTTCTCTATGGCAATGGGAAATGCATTAATGTTGGGATTCATTCATCTGAAGGGTTTTGTGTCAGCTCAATAGATTGAATTGAGATGCTTTTGCTTAAAAACTATAGAAATATGAGCGTTAATAGCGATAGAAATGCAAGTAAAACTTCCCTTGGCCTCCAGAAACCCTCCATGAAAATTTTTACTTTTTTTCTGGTTTTCCTTGTATCCAAGATCACCTTAAAAGCGTGAGATAAAAGAAATCTAAAGGAATCTAAAAGAAATAAGATTTATGAGACATTAGCAGCAGTTAAGTTCTATTGATGTAGGTTTGAAATGCCAAAACTTTCCAGCGCAGAAAGGAAGTTTGAATATTGCCAATGGATGTCAAAATTTAGGCGCAGCATGGTTGACACAGCTGTGATGTAGGAAGACAACTGAGGGTTTTCCTTCAGCCCACAATCAGCCATTTATAGTCTGTTATTGCTCTTCTCCAGTGCAATTCCTGTTCCTCTATTGTACAAGTGCTTCACGGTCATGGGATGGCCAAAATACCTGCAGTGCCTGGGAGAACACTTGTAGTGGATCCAGGTAAGGCAGGAACCTGAATTAGCTCGTTTCAGGCAGAAATTAATCACCTGTGGTCAAGCCGAAGCAGCGACTTTTGCAAAGGCAGACAGAGCTGGAGAAGGTGGAGATGAAAAGTTAGTTTGTGAGCACCTCTGTGCTGTGTTTGTTTGCACACAGATGTTATCATACTGACACAGAAATCTGGAGAGCTTCCTGCAAAGAAGGGCAAACCAGTGGATGTCTCTAATCTTGGTGTGGGAATTTAACACCACCTTGTTCCTCTCATCTTTGGGCTTTCAGCACAATTCCCTCAGTTCACTCAGTTTTGCGTTAAAGCTCCATTGCTTCGGTAACATAATATGGGCGTCCCACTGCCAAAGCAAATGGAGGGTGCAGATTTTCATTAGTCAGAGCTCTGGAAGCTTTTATTTGATCAACTTTGCTAAAGCAGCACAAGAGTTGCATGATAAAAACCTCGCATGCTCCTTTTACCACAAGTGCTTACGAGAGGAACTTGGGGGGTTAGTTATACATTGTGGTAAAAAATTGCATTAGCACTTGCTGCCTCAGCAGGCTCCTCGGGTTTTGCTGGAATTCTGCTCTGGTTATCCACTGCAGTAAAACGTAATGAAGGAGATTCCAGCACATCAGTGATCAGTTTTTACCAAGGCCAGCGGCAGGCAGTGCCCAGTGCCGTGGAAGGACCGTGGCTTTTGTTCACACGGTAGTGGTGGGCCATTGCCAAAGGGCCAACAACACAGAGGCACAGCACGAGCCTGGAGCTGGGCAGATGGGTCACCACTGCCAGAAAGGATAATTCTGATGATGTGCTGGAGCCATCCTTGAGCCCAGGACTGCCACAACACCCACTGAGGCCGTGTCTGGGCTGGGCCAGGGTTGTTGTTGTAGCTCCCAGGGTGGAAGTCAGCTGAGGTGCAACCTTTGTCAGCAGAAAGGCAGCACAACACACACAGGGCTTGTGTGTCCTCAGCCCCGCTCCCCGGACCCTTTGATTCCCTCTCTGGGGCTGCCGAGGGACGTGTCAGTGTGGGGCACGCGGGGCAGGCTGTGAGGGAGCGGGGGTGACCTCACGGCAAGGCTATGTGCTGTATGCACAGTGGCTCTGCCGGTGTTACTTTAGCTAAACCCGTGCTTGTTCTGTCCTAGTCATAACACTGCAACACTTCCTGTGCATTTTGAGCTTCCATGGATGGAGGCTGGAGAGGAGGCAGACAGGGTGGACGTGCCTCTGAGCCCGTTTCCTGCCTCTTGTTTGCTGTAGTTCAGAAGGGGGTGTGATGATGACAGAGGAGTGGGGGGCTTGGGAAGCACAGAGCAAGGCAGAGAGGAACAAGCCGGCTGTTCCTGCCTCTTCCCACTTTGTGAGAGGGCTGTGCTGGGCAGCCGTGAGCTCGCTGAGCACAGTGCTGTTATCCTTGGGCACACCCTTTCCATGGAAAAGCGTGTGACAGTGCTGCAGAAATCCCTCTTCCAGCAGCACAGTTGACTCCCCCTGGCTGTCCTGGGATGACCCCTCAAGGGCAGCAGCACTGTGGCCCTGCTGACCACAGGAGTCCCTTATTGTCCTTTTCCCCAGCTGGGCTTGCAGCTCAGCTCCACCACTGCGCTGTGCCACCTCCCTGGGATGCAGGGCTGGGATCAAATCACCCCTCTGCCTCCTTTTTATTGGCTACTGGAAAAAAACAAGTGGTTTGGTTTTAAAATTGGCCTTTAAGAAAAGTCTGTAGCAAAAAGGTGTGTTTTAAGGTGTCCAAGAACTGCTTTGTTCGAGTTTTGAGATGGCATTCATTTTAAAAGTGTTTGAGTCTCGTAGCTTTGATTGGCAGGGTAGAATCTTTGCTTTAAGTGATTCTTGAGATGTAGGATTTATTCCTCTTGGACAGCTGCCTCAGCAGAAGAAAAAAATCCTGAAAAGACTTTTTTTTTTTTTTTGATGGAGTTATTTTCAAACTCTGGCTCTTGTATAATTTTCTGCTCTTGTAGCAAAAGTTATCTATGTGGTTTTTAATATGTTATGCTTTTATAGTCTGTCAAACTGCATTGCATTTTAATTTTCATTTCCAGCCCCCCTCACAGGGGTTGTAAAGATTAGTTCAGAAATTATTGTATTTTATATTTGAAAGAGGACTTCTATAACTGAAGCAGTTGAATTGCTGTAGAAATAACAAAGAATGTTGTAGTACAGACATCTGAGAGTCAGGTGTGCTGTGTAGGAAAATGAGCAATATTAGCAGCACTCCCAAACTTCCTCGCTTTCATAGAGAGCAATCACAAAGTGCTGTATAAACATAAATGTGCATGGGCAGAGGAAGCTTGACCCATGGGAATGTTTGGATTTTTTCCTGAGATCACACATTGGAGCCTGGTGGCAGAGGCAGGAAGAGTGCCACACTTTCCTGATTTGCAGTGCTTTGTTCTTTCAGGCATGTTGCTGAGGGTGTTTATTGACATTTGCATGTACTCAGGAGGGGGAATCAAACCTGAATCAAATCTCTGATGTTTGCTAATAGTTATGTGAGTAATGAAACTGCTGAAGCTGGGTTTCCTGTGGATTTGAGTGTCATGGTTGGACTCTCCAGTAAAATCTAAGTTCCAATGGCAGCTTCTCCCACAGCTGGGATATTTACAGAGCCTCTGGTGTGTCTGATTCTCTGGTATCTAATAAAACAGGAACTTATATTGCAGTGCTCCCTGTGTATGGGGCACCACTGATGGGGGCTCCCTTTTTTATCTTCTTTGCTGCTTCGATTTTTATTATGTTTATTAGAACAAAACATTACTTTGACTGTCACTCCTCTGTCAAACTGGTTTTAAAATCCATGTCAGATGTACCAACAAAGCCAACAAGGATGTAAAATTATGCAGTTTATGATCACTGTAATCTTCTTATGACACTGGGCTGAAAACTGGATTGGCTTTTTAAGCATCATATTGTTTTTTTCTAAATAAAACATGAACAAGGACTGGTACTTACAAATGGTGATAATACTTTAATATGATAATACAGGTTCCATCAAAGCCATAGAAATTGATTAGTCTGACTGATGATAATGGATACAAGTGCCTCAGGAACTCTGAGGGAAAGAACAAATCCAGGAATGGCAGGGCCTGTGAAGACAGGCAGAAATGAGAGTTGATATTATCCAGACCTAAAAGCGATTGAACAGTCAATTACTTCTAGAAGTTGTTTGTTTAAACATTTAGCCACTGCTAGCATTTCGAGTAAGAGCTCAGCTATCCATCTGTGAACAAATAACAATGCTGCTGTGTGTCCCTCAGCCACCAACTACAAACCCTTAGGACCAATTCCATTCTTCCTCCTGTGAAATCATGTATTTCTGACAAAATGGGACTAATAATGTGGGTTGTAAACTGCACTTGGTTAAAAAAAAATAGTTAAACTGCAATTTAGCACAGCCAATGAAAACATTTGTTTCACGAGTTTAAACTTTCCCATGGGAATGCTGGAGCAGCTCTTCTGATCTCTCTGTGTGTATTCAAAGGAAACATCTTTACAATACAGATGCTTGGGAAAACACTGGAACATAGACACTGCCTCTCAGGATCAGAGAAATACAACGAACTCACTGCTGTTTGTTTATAGTTAAAGGTTTTGAAAAATAAAGCGGCAGATTTGGGGGGGGGGGTTGTTTTTTATGTTTGCTTGGGGGATGGTTTTTGGTTTGCTTGTGCTTTCCATGCTAAGGGTCTCGTTTATTGCTAACCAGGGATAAGCATAACCAAACCTTTGTGCACCTGAAGTAGAATAAAGAGGTGGTTTTGATGTCTGCAGTGGATGTGGCTGCTGCTGTTCCTGCTGGGCCTGGGCCAGTTGGATCAAATTCACCTCCCACAGGTCACATTTGAGTAGCCCCAAAGAGGCAATGGAGGAAACTTCCACCCCCTTGGTGCTTAGGTGATGTCAGCACTCAAGACATGACAAATCCATGAGAATTCTGCTCCTGCATCTGCACTGGACATGATTTTGTGCCTGTCCATTGTAAAACCTTCCCTGCCAAGAGGGATGGGTATTGTTTGACAAAAACCCTGCAGGGCTCTGGCTCTGCTGCATCACATCTCTGCAGAGGCTCTGCTGTGTGGACTGTGGTCCCCTTCACACACATCTCAGCACCAATCTGTGCCCTGGGTTGTGGGAGCTGAGGGGGGAACCAGGATTCCATGTGGCATTCCCAGCCTCACCAGTACCAGTACTGGTCGCGTCCAGAAGTGGCTGAAAGGCTGCCAGCAGCTCCCCTGCCAGAATCACAGGGATTTATGCAATTTCTAGAACTTGTGCCAGTGAACAGAAGGTGTTTGTCATGCAGGAAGGCAGAGTGATGAGTTCAGAAACACCCCCTTTACTCTGGAGTGAGGGAGCTCAGCCCCTGTGGCAAATGACTGGATTGTGTCTGTTAAAGGTGAGGAAAATCCTCCAGGCTGTTTTGAGTAGTTTATTAAATGTCCTGCCAGGGCTGAGTGCCTAAATCTTGGTTGCTGTGGTACCTAAATTAATCACCTGCACAAGGTGATATGGAAGTTTATTCTGTGATCCAGTCTTGAGCTGTGATCGCTGTATCGTGGTGTTTTGGCTGCTCCTTTAACCTGCTGGGGTGCTGGGATTCCTCAAGGGCCAGTAGTTCAGAGCTGTCTTTTGCCAGAGCTCTCAGGATTGTCCTGCTAAAATCCCTGGCACTTCCAGCAAGCTGCAGTCAGCACTGCTGAATAAAGCAAGTGGATTTAGGTACTGTTTTCCTTCTCCCTGACCTCACTGTGGATTCTCACTGAGTTCAGAGTCACGGCTTAGTTTGGAAAGGGTCACGTTGAAGTCACATTGCACATCCATCCTAACGGCAATCTGGGAACACAACCTCATTAAACTGATAGCCTTTTTCCTACATATCAGGCATGTGGGTTTGGTATTTGATCTCTGACTAGGGTAAGACAAAAATTTCAGACAACCTTAAGAAGGCCTTAAAGGGTTTTTCTGCAAAAGAGTGTGATTTTTCTCTCTCAAAATGTCAAATGTCAGCTATGGCACAGAGCAGTAATTTAGCACAGTGCCTTAACCACACTTAAATACTGTGGCCTTGGTGTAGGAGGAGTCCTTGATGCTGACTTCAGAAAGGTGGTCCCTCATGACCAATGAAGCTGAATGTTCTGATTTCCACTGCCAGGTTCATCCCAGGGAGAGCCCTCACACAATCCCACACCTCAAGGAGAACACCCCTGCAGTGATGGACCAGAGTTTGAGGTGATGTAATCAAAATGGATCTTCAGCATGGCTTTTGGGAGAGTTTAGGGAGAGAGATGCAGACTTAGAACTCTGAGAGTTATGATGGAAATGTGCAGCATGCCTTCTGGACCTTTAGAGAGGGACAAGCTCACATGTGTGATCCCAGGGAGCACGGCAGGTCAGACCACAGCCCTGCCTGCCTTGTGTGCTCCTGGGGGGAGGTTTGCTGTGGCTCCAGTGCTCCAAAGGTGACAATTCCTACACGTAAATGGTGTCTTGATATCCGTTACCGCTGCTTGGGTGCCTGATTTATAAATCCCTGGGAAATACCTGGCATTCAGAACTAAATATAAAACTAAATTCCTAAGAAAATTGCTTATGCTGTAGCAGACAGCAAGAGAGCCTGATTTCCCAGAGAATAGGATATAATCAGAAAAAAGACAATGTTCTTTCCTTTTTTGCTTCTAGGATAAGGAAGCATTCCTGAAGATAAACTGTGCTTTAGCCATTTGTCATAGCCAGTTATTGCTTAATCAAATTAACTGTGGGAGTTTATTATAATTTTGGGGATTTTAATACTGTGATGGAAGCCATTATTTACTTAAATAAAAAAGAAGCAAATCCGTCACAGAGCTGCAAAAGAGAGTGAAATGTCTGACTCAAAGAGCTGGCCACAGGCATGTGTCTTTTCCAAATTCCAGCTGCTCCCGCTGATCCTCTTGCCAGCACACCTACAGCAGCCTGATGGGCGCTCGTGGGAGCAGCTGTCCGTGTCAAGTGATTAAAACATTACTGTGCCACTCTCTTCCAGTAATAGTTCACTTGAGAGCTTCCAGCTGTTGGAGGCCAAAATATTCTGCTGCAGACATTGTGGTGTTTTCGTGGTTCCCCTCACTTCGCAGTCAGGGGGATGTTGCCTTTAGCAATATTTGCCTTTGTTCAAGGCCCCCTGACCTGAGGGATCTGTTTTATAGTGCACTGCTGACCTCTCATTGCCACATACACAGCACCAGGCATGGACGGAATGACAGAAATACCTCTGCTCAGTGGAAAAGCTGAAGGACATCTATCTGAAGGCGTATATCCAAAAAGAAAGCATGTCTACATGCTTCTCCTACAAGAAGACATGCTCTGGGGCCAGCCTGAGCCCCTCACTGCAGTTCTCCTGGGGTCCCTGGGGCTGGGGTTTGTGTTAAACAAGGGCCGGGTGCTTCCAGGCTGGGATCTGTGCATTCCCAGCCCCTTGTGTGCAATCTGTGCGTGTTGCTTGGATGTTAAAACTCCCAGTGTGCAAGGGAATTCTGTTTCAGCATGTGCAGAGTATCAAACATTTAAGGCCAGGAAGAGTGGATTTATTATTTTTTCCCCTCAGAACAGGCACTTAAACCCTTTGTGTGTTTGTGTGCAGGTTTGGCAGGCACCATCTGTACAACGTAGGTCTCTGCTGAAAACAAAGCCAGCTGATCAAGCTGCACCTTTGGAAATGCACTAAAGTAACTTTTTGGAAAGGCAAGGCTATTTTAATTTGATTTAACATGCAGAGAGCAAATTAAGTTAGAGATCCCCAGGGTGAATAATTTGTTCATTTGTAGATACCTCGTGTTTCTAACATGGAAAACTGGCATCCAGTCCTCCACCTCCAGAGCTTTTCTAGCACTTCTCTGTCACAGCTGGACCTTCCCTAGCCTGTGACCTCCATCCTCTGGCACAGCAGCAGGGACTCAGCCAGGTGAACACTGGATGCTCCCCTTGGGTGGTGCTTTTAGCCTCCAAATACCCTTCTTTTTTTTTCTGTATGAGGAAGACCATGTCCATCTTCAGAACACGGTGATATCCTGGAAAATTCCAGTGTTCCTGACACCAGCTGCATTTTCAGCTGATTATTTGTGAACCTGTGACAAAGGGATTGTTAAAGTATTCCATGTGGAAAAGGGGAAGCAAATTTAACAGACATTATGAGAGGAAAAAGCCTTGATTTCTGCATGTCAGCCAGGAAGTGAGGCTGGTGGAGGCAGTGCTGCTTCAAATTGGGAAGGGGGGGAAGTGGGTTTGAGGTTTCTTGCACACACATCATTTTCTGGATTCATTACAGGCTCTTTGTGGCAGACTAATAACTTCTCTGACCTCAGGTTGTCTCTCTCCAATTTAGTCTTATTACAGATAGCTATCAAGCCTTTTCTTCACATGTATAAATCCATAATTAACTCTGGTTGCAGCACAGACTGTAAGGGGACTTCTGCCTTACAGGCCCATCAAAGAATTTGAAATCCCTTAGAAGACATTGTGCATTTAGTCCTTAACTTCTTATCAGTGGCATTTCCTGTTAGCCTAAATACATCCCCAATTAAATCACATACCTCAGCCTGTTTTACTTGGGCTGTTCCTACTGCTCAGGGAGCTTTCTTTCTCCCTGCTTTTGGTTTGTTCTTTTTCAAGCAGGATTTTCATACTGAGGAAGAATCTTTTCAGACATGCCAGACATAAATCCTGGCTGACATGGGGTGATGCAGATCCGAGCCTTGATTCCACAGGGAAAGGGCTGGAAGGATCCAGAGGGGTGACCCTGCCTTTTCCACGCTGTCTTTTGAGCTTTTTATAAAAGACTTGACAGCCAAAAAAAGCAATAGTAGGTATAAAGGTGTTCAAGGTGCAAAAGGGTCTGTGAAGTGAGTGGAATAAATCTTTAAGGAAGTAGAAGGATGAGTGCAGTGATGACTTCTTGGCAGCCCCTGCAGGGGTGACTCACCAGTCCTTGACTAGAACGAAAATAATCTCCCTTCCACATAATTAGCTTCTTGAAAGGCTCTTAGCAAGGTGACAGCATCATTCTTTAAACACAAATGATTTGGTTTGTTTTACAAAACTTAGCTTTCTGGCCATCTCATTATTGAAAACATCAGTGGAAACTTGGAGCTCTCTCGCTTTATTATTGTGCTTTGCCATCTGATGTAGTTCTGGCAATTCTGAGTTGGATCAATGACATTTTATGGGTAACAGACTGCAGCATCTCAAATCCAGGACTGTCACCCAACGGCAGGATCAGGCAGATAGAGAAGTTTGGAAACTGTAGGACTCGGCCATCCACCAAGACTTAAGAAAATAAGTAAGAAAAGCATTAATTCCCTATTTTTATGTGGGTTTTTTTCCTTTTTTTTCCCTTCAAAACTTACTTTGTGTTGAAAAGATTCAAAAGGGACCTGGCAGACCTTGTGCTGTGTGTATATCTGGCTATATTTGCTATTTACATACAGCATCACTTGGAATTCCAAATATTTTAGGTGAAATGTTATGACCTCCCTCTTTCTTTAGGCTGCTGGAATGTGCATCACTCAGCTGCTATGGGTAATGATAATATTTCATTAAAAATGGCATGGTTTTGAAAGCATGTTTCTCTAAATATGAGAAAAAGCACCAGCACTCCATAGAGAAACATTTAAATAAGATACTCATAATTTTGGCTCAGTGAATGCTTGGCATTGTTCTTTTAATTTTTATTTTTAAAATATCTTAATAGAGAGAACTGTAACGAACATTTTGTTAGGTTTTGTTTAGGACAGGATTGTCCATCTGCCCCTTTCCATGTGACCACTGTTACAACACTGGGGTCAGGACACCCCGTTGTTCTCATCCTCCTTCCCTTATGTTTGAGTGAACAATCTCTTTTATATCTGGATTTTTGTGAAGCTCTAAAGTTCTCAGGAGTCTTCTTTATCCTGCTTTTCCTGAACTAAGGACCCTCCTTATGTTTTCTGGTCAGAAATAAATGCCATTCCCAATATAATCATATCCTCCTATGAAATGAAAGGGAAATTTCCAGTTATTTACAGCTTATTAAATATCTGTTTGAAGAGAACTTTTCTCATTCAGTATTTCATTACATTTTTTTATCATAAAACTGTAGCAAATTAAATTTGTAGAGGAATGGATTTTCATTTTAGATACACATTTGGAATTTTTCTTACTGTTGGAATTTTTTTAGTCGTGTCTTATTCTTGGATTTTCCATAAACGTGTAAATCTGAAGTAGATTTTTCTGTGCTTTTTCCTAGAATGTATTCCCTGACCAATTTAAAGTTTTTCACAGTCACGCATTGCCTTCAGTGCTTTTCTTTGCATCTTGTGCACAAATGTGATTCCTCGTTTGGGCCCTGAAATATTACATAATATTTAATATTATTAAATCATTATTAAATATTATTAAATAATATTTAATATTTCAGTTTAAGACAGCTGGCAGGTCTGCCTCGCCTCCTCTTAAAACACAGTATTTACTGTCCTAGCGTTTCATACTCTTGGGATGTTTTTATGTGAGGGGAGAACCCGATATTGCCCTCAGCGAGGACACCCTGAGCCCGGAGCAATTTATGATGCTGTTTTTCTTCCCCAGTTTCCAATTGCAGCACTGCTGGTGTTTTCCATGGGGGAGAGCGAGTGCTGGAGGTTTAGTTACAGCTGTTTGTTCGAGGAAAACCCTGTCCTGGAGCAGTCACTGCTTTCACGGAGCGAGCCTAATAGGTGCTGCTTAAAAATCCCTCTCAGGGCAGTGTGTCTGAGCTGAATCGGGAATTTCGCAGGAGCCTCCATGACCACCGCACCGCGCTGCTGTCTGACCGCTGCAGGACGTGGGGATGGGCGGCTCAGCGCCCCGGGCAGACCCTGTGACAGCATCACCCACCCTTCACAGCGGGGGAAGCAGGGCAAGCCTCCCTTTCCGCAAGGCCGGGCTCCCAGGAGAGCCCCAGCCTGTCCCCAGGCGCCCTGTGCGCCCTGCAGGGGTGGGACAGGGGCTCAGGCCGCCCTGCTGGCTGCACTGCCCATCCCACAGCCCCACCAAGGCAGGGACCGTGGGATCTCCAGGCACGGACCCCGGGCAGGCACTGGGCATGGCCTCGGGGTGATGGAACCCGTGCAGGGGTCTGGGGAAAGGAGACAGCAGCTTTATTCACCCAGCCTGAGCTGGTCCTCCCTCCCGCAGATCAGTGCCTCGTGCAGGTCACACAGGGAGCGCTCCACTGAGGCAGGGAAGTAGTCGAGGGAATGTTGCCAAAATGATTTTTGCTTCTGTTCTTCACAGAAATTGGTAACCGTATTTTACCACCTAACCTTGTTTGGCTCTTGATTTTTAGGGGCCAAAAAGGCATCAGGTGGAAACTTACTATCACACCCCTACAGTTTTGTCATCAGCAGAGGCTTGTGAAGCCTTAAACCATCTTAAAATAAGAATTTCTAACAAATTTGCTGAACTTTTCCCTTGATAGCATTCATAGGGAATGATAAATGTTACATATGTACTCAAGAACTATTTGATAGCAAATTATTGGAAACATAAATCTCAGCATTTCTCAATTTGCAACTTTGATCTCTGTTTTGTTTACTGGAGAGTATAAAGTGGGAAAGTGGTTTGGTTATAAGCTCTTCTGAGAGCAACTGGATCCCTTTTAAAATATGTGTATATTTATTTTTATGGGTTTCCAAAAGCACAGTGATTCCCAAGTCTGCAAAGCCTTGAGGTTGCAGTAGAAAACACAGAATATGTTCATGGTGCAAAACAACAGGGAGCTGCCAGATACTGAATTTGCTGCACCTTTTATTGTTTAAAACATTTGGCTGACTTGTTTGAATAGAAATGTGAGGCGGAAAAAAAGAGATGAAGGAAAGGAAAAGCCTGGAAGAGGAAAAGGAATGTAAATAAAAAAGTGAGGGAAAAAATCACAGTTGATCTGTGATTGAAATTATTGCTGCTAATGTCTTTCAGAGTTGTCCTCAGTAGTTACAGCACATATAAGTAATTTTTTTATAAGTGCTGGCCTATGCTACATAACATAAATTGTTTCCTTTCCATGTAGTTAAAATAATGTACAAACACAGCAGTTGTTCATTATTTTTAATCCCTTGGTTGAGCAGATATCAGAATCCCTTTTGATATTTGAAGTAAGGGAATGAAATGTCTCTTAAAAAACATTCTAAATTTGACTCTCAGCCCTGTGCTTTCTCCAAAGTTCTTTTTGCTGGATCCAGGAATATGTTCTGTCTTGTCCTCCATGCATCTCCAGGGCTCTGTCTCTGCTGAGCTTATTCATTGTCTCTTTCCTGCTTCTAAGGCTCTGAACCAAAGTTCTTTGGAGGCTTAAGAGGACAAACAGCTATTTCCAGATGTTCCACTGTTTGGGTCTTTGTTAAACGGGGGTTGCCACAAGTTACAGGAGGCCGGAGACAGACTCCAGGCTCTGGATGCAGCAGTGAGGGTGGAGTGTTTTACCAGGGAGCAAGTGTGGGATAACGACCGAGGGACACAGGCTGGCAGGATTTTCATTTTAACTTGCAGATCCTATTAAGTCACAACTATTTGGCTGGGTGCCAAAAGTTGCAAATTAAAAGGATTGACCTGAACTGAAACTCCTTTGGTAGCACCCAGGATTAGCTGCTGCAGCTCTGCTTCACTGAGCTTCCACAGGACAGTGCAGGTGAACCTCACTTGCTCAAAGCTCTGCGGTTGGCTCACCAAGAGGATGTTTGCCCAAGAGATGGAAACAAAGTGCTGAGCACTTGTGGCTCTTGGAGTGTCCATGTGCAGAGCCTGGAGGTGTTAATCCTGCTGGCCTGGCCAGGCAGCTGCCTGAAGAATGGCAGTGCACATTTTCCTTCACCCCTGCTGCAATCACTCTCGGCCCTGAACTCACTCCTAGCCTTGATAACTGGGTGATCTCACAGACTTCTGTAAGTCCTGCATTGCTCTGCTCCTTGTTCTCCTGTATCCAAAGCTCAGGTGTCCAGCTGGGAGCTGTGGATGCAGCACAGCAACTGTTCCCCCATCCTTTCCTACACCTGTTCCCCCGTCCTTTCCGTCGCCTGTTCCCCCATCCTGTCCTGCACCTGTTCCCCCACCCTTTCCTACACCCCTGCGGCTGAAGCAGGGCTTGCACTCCACTCTGAGAACTGATCTCCATTCCAAATCACCTCTGCACCCTAGCACTGCAAATCCCAGGAATCGTATTTCAGTTTTGTGTAGATATTTTGTGACTGCAGTCACAGGGAATCTCTCCTGTGCCCAGATAGTTCCTCACTGTGTGGGGCCTGATGCTGAAGGAGCGTTGTCCTCTCTTGGAGGCTGGGAATTTACATCCCACTTAGGCAGGCAAACCAGTGTCCTTTGTTTAAAAGAGAGTTATCACTGAATTTGATCACATTTTTTCAACCTTGCTCCCAAGAATGTGGCATAGCAGTGAGTCACATCAGTATTTAGCTGGAATAACAGAGGACAAATCATTTTGCCATATGGAAAGAGCAGTTGTGTTGTATTTTACTCATCAGAAGGAGCATCTTTATTAATGAGCTGTGATTTCTTTTTACTACAGGGACAGAGTCAGACACTTTTATGAAATTATTTGTCAAAGTAACTTTTTCCCTGATTGTCTTCCATTGCTCTGCTACATAGCCCAGAAGACAGCCTGAAATAATGAGAGTTTATCATCAGGTGCAGAAATAATCTGCCCAGTTGTTCCTTCTCCCTTGGGTGAATTCAACTCTGATTTTTAAGGCAATAAACCTTACTCTGTTTCAGCTTGGCATTTATAAACCTCCATTTATTTTGAGGTATGATGCAAGAGAAGATGCTGTATTTTCAACATGACTGTTTTCATTAGGTAAAACAATCTTTTTTACTGCTGACCCAGTGGAATGCATTTTTTTGTGTGTTTTTCTTTTTATTTTACATTTTAGTGGCTTAACTACAAAGTGTAAGGCTTGATTAAACAAGACAGCACTCAGATTTTATTAGGGAGTTGGGCTGCTCTGGTTGATGGAAGTAGTTTACAGATATAACTGAAAGTTTTAGTACCAGCAGCCAAATGACTCTCTGGCCTCAAAAATAAACCCTAAATTCAACACGTGAAAAAAGAATAGAAAAGAATACCTTTTATAAAGAAACTTTGTGAGGTTTTTTGTGGCAGTGCTCAGTTTTTAGAGACACAGGAAGACTGAATTAATTATTTTTGTGTCATTTTTGTTGTACATTTATGCATCCTCTCTTATTGAAAAGTTGTTCCTTCTTTCCTCTGATATGAATAGTTGGTAAAATACCAAGAATCATAAAATCATAGAATCCAAAGTGCTTTGTCTTGGGAGGGACCACAGAAATCATCCCATCTCACCCCTGCCATGGGCAGGGACACCTTCCACTACCCCAGGGTGCTCCAAGCTCCGTCCAACCTGGCCTTGGACACTTCCAGGGATGGGGCAGCCACAGCTTCTCTGGGCACCCTGTGCCAGGGCCTCCCCACCCTCACAGGGCAGGATTCCTTCCTAGTATCCCATCTAAACCCACCCTCTATCACTTCGCTCTCACCCCCTGTCCTCTCACCACACTCCCTGACCAAGAGTCCCTCCCGTGGGCACGTGCAGTTTTATCCTTGTCTGTGTCACCATTCCTGAACCATCTTCTTCCTGGAATGCCTCCCTCAGGATCATGCAGAGTGAGTCAGGATGGCCTTTTCCACAAGTTGGAGCCTGTGAAATCCATGCGTTTTAGCCAGGGATTAGTCAGCTCAGAGGCAGGGGTTTGTTTTATATAATTACACCACATTCAGGACTGGAAACCACTGCTCTGAGTTTTATCATTCTCATTAGGAGGGCCAGTGTTTCAGAGATGTTATCAGGCCGGGTGACATCTGTAATTACTCCATCGTATCAGGCTCTGCAGCCCTGCTGGAGCTTTTTGGGGTTGTTTTTCTGCTCCCTGGCTGTGCCACATTGTGTCCCACACAGGCAGTTGTTGTAAACACTGCAGGAACACGGGGGCACACAGACAGCCCATTGACAACCGAGAGGTGACCCAGAAGATAATTACTAACCTTGCTTGGGAAAAAAAAAATGAAAAATTGTAGCCAGACAAGGAAGGATATGTTTTTATGAAAGCAGACAGGCTTAATTCCAAAATTAATTGTGTCTCCAGCCACTGATAATTAAAGGGGGGAGGGAGGGCTGAAGCAGTGCTTTTCCCTTTGTTCTGTAATTTACCTTATCAGAAAAATGTGCTGGCATGGAACAAGACAGGTTTGGAGCATGGATCATCTGGCTTTGTTTTGGGGCTTTAAGCACCACTGAGGGAATGGTTTAGGGCCAAGGGGCTGCAGGGAGATTGTGTCTGGTGAGCTTTAAGTGGCTTTAGGTGACAGAGGAGTGTCTTCTGCTGTCACTCCAACATGGAACGTGCTCACATCTCCAGAGCAGCAGAGCCAAGAGCAGGAAACCAGCCCCGTGCTGGGGCAGCACAGGCAAGGCAAACCAAACGTGTTCATGTTCCAGCACAGGGAGGGCAAACCAAATCTGTTCATCTGCCAGCAAGGGCTGGGCAAACCAACCTTGTTCCCTCTGCCAGCAGAGCGAGGGCAAACCAAATCTGTTCACTCTGCAGCACAGGCAGGGCAAACCAAACCTGTTCGCTCTGCCAGCACCTCACACCCAGCCTGTGAAACAGGACATGGCGACAGAGACCCTGCTAATTAAAGTGCAAAGCAGCCTGCCCAAATCTCTAGTCCAGTCCAGAGAAGGTGGCGCTCAGGTGTGGAGCTGATAGCCCGAGGGTCTGTGGGTTTAAGGTTGCTCCTTGGCACCGGTGCATCCCTAGGATAAGGAGCTGAGGCAGAGAGGTTCTGGGGCTGGTTTGGAGAGCAGAATTTCACACCCACGGTAGCCCCTGCTCCATCCTTGTCTTCACACCAGCAGGGGACTGGTGGCTGCTGCTGTGGAGCAGCCCTTAGTGCTACAAGGGCACTTGAGGTGGCTCCTGCACTTTTCCAAAGTGGTGTCCCAGCTGTTCCTCAGCTCAGAGACACTGCTGCGTTCCAAACCACGCACACGCCAAAAGCAGAGCTTCCAAAAGATCCAATCTGCACAAATATAACTGCTTTATTTAAAACCAGAAACTCGTTACCATAAAAAAAAAGCCAAAACCCCCCAAACACACCCAAATTTTCTGCTCCATTTAAAATAATAGTTCACTGCTACCATGTGTGAGTGGTATTAAGGGAATGCAACAGGCTGATTGTCATTTCTGATAAGTAGAGCTCTAAAAATTGTTATTGAATTGTTGACTGAGAAAAAGGGCCTAGAAGTGTTGGGGGGAGAAAAGAGGCTCTCATTCCACACCTTTCTATATTCCTGATAGATGTTTCCTTAGAAGGACTTTCCTGTATTTGCAAAATTTCTATATTGAATTATTTTAAATGGTTACATAATGCAATGGTACAGTGCTTTTTCTCAAAGTAGTGTTTGCAATCAAACTGCCTCCTTTCCAAAAAAAAAAAATTCACATAAAAATCACAGGAGTTTTTTTCAAATCTTTGTCTTTAAATGCTGTATGACAGAAATGTCTCTCAGAACAAATCATAATTCCTGTGGGGAGAAGAAGGTCAAAGCGTTCCATTTTACTAACTGGAATAGCATTTGTTCCATTTAGGAGAATCAGTGTGGTATTCAGTGTCACCAGGGCAGAAACACAGTATTTAATTTAAACAGGGAATCAGATTTATTCCTGGGTGGACTCATCTACAGCCAGTGTCCCTGTGAGGAGCACTAACATTTTTCAAAATGACTAATGATGTTGGGCACCTCAGCTGATACTTTAAAGCCACTTGATGTCTGGAAGCTGTGGGTCGTCTGTCATTAGGAAAAATATCCTACTTGAGGTTTCCAAGGGGTGGAAGGAACAAACAGAAGTCCCTGGGTTTTGGGATACGTGGTGTTCTTCAGCTGTGCATAGGTACTGACATGATCACTTATAAACACACCCTACACTGTGACCACTGGAAAAAAACCCATAATAAATTCATGCCCTTCCACTGGGATAATTTTTGTGTTTCTGGACGCCGAGGTGGTGTTGTGTTGGGCATAATGGGAAACCAAGGAGTGCAAGTCTGATAAATGGAGGAAGAGAGTAAATATTCAGTGTTTGCCGGCAAAGGGACTGATGGTGAGCAGATTGTGGCAATCCCAGAGCTGCCCCCTCTCGTGACATGAATTACCTCCAAACTGATGCTGGCCCAGCCTGGTTTGTGACACAATTAAGGTGGTTTTGGCACCACAGAACTGAGCCTTTTCCTGCTGAGGCTTTCTTGCTGTGGCAGTGTTTGGACAAGCTAAAATTCCAGCCCCTCTGTCACAGAGCCCGGCTGTGCTGTGCAGCCTGTGGGATCTGCCCCCGTGTTCATGGCAAACCTGACTGTGCCCCTCTGCCATGGCTGGGGCAGTGCTTCCAGGCCTTTTCCAGCGCTGGATAGGGAATTTGCACAGCCTCTGGATCAGCGTCAGGCTTTAAATCACTTGGAACAGCAGTGGAAAGTTAATATTCTACACCTTGTATTTTTAGTTACTCTTAGTAACAAATACCTTCCCAAGAGCCACATTTAAAGGATACTCTGGTTTTGTTCTCTGTTGTGTTTGATGTGCCTTCCAAAAGCCTCTCCTGCTTTGCTCCCCAAACCTGCAGACACTGTTTGGAGGCAGCATTCTGATCTCAGGTTGATTTGCAGTGGGTTTTGGTCTGTGATGGCTCAGCTCTGGCTGTGCAGGTGTTTTGAGTGTGCAGAACTGAACCCCCAGGGTTTGTAGCAAAATTGTGATGCCGGTTGTACCTATCAGAACTAATCCTGGGGAACTGGTGGCTCAGAGGAATATGAATGTTGTGTTATCTAAGAACTAATGGAAATATTTGCAGTCATTCTTCAGTTTTTTGCCCCCTATTTTATTATTGTTTTATCATTAATAAAGAAGGGTTTGGTACTGAGCTTCACTGAGCTCAAGTTCATGGATTATTTCAAGGTATTACTGAGAAACCTCATCCCACACTCCACAGGAAGAGTGGAATCTCTTCTTTGGAGAACTGGCCAAATCCTGCAAACGCTGCTCACGTGCTGTGTGCTACTGAAATGATGTAACCTGCTCCTGTGGCTGAGGCTGGACTTGGGGAAACTGCAGATAACTACTCTTCTAACGTGGGAAATTTACTTATTAAATCCCCACATTATTTGTGTCAAAGATATTTGGCTTAGTGGATTGAATTCACAGTCTCCAGAGGAAGGTGAGGAGTGTCAAGCCATGCTTGAGTTGTTCATTCCAGGACCAGATCTAATCTGGCACAGTGGTTTTCATTCCCAATGTCTTTGCAGGCTCCAGAGAATAGGAGGTTTTGTTTGCCTGGTGCTTGGTTTTAGTGGAGGTTTTTAGAAGTACTTCAGGGACAGTGGAGTGTTTGCACATCACAGACTTAAAATTACTGATTTAAAAGGCACCACAGGTTAGGCTGAGTTGCACTGTGGTGCATCACTGCTTTTTATTTTCACGTGACCTGGGCAATATTGGACACAAGTGGGGCGAAGGCGAATCGTTGTTTAGGGTTATTTTTAAACACAGTTTTGAGGGGTTTGGTTGTTTTCTTGTTAACTGCTTTTGGTCAGAGGTCAGAATGGGTCAGTGCAAAACAGCGACAGGTGAGTGTTTCTCAGAACAGCAAGCATAGGGTGATAATAGCTTTTTACCTGTTGAAAGAGATTAAATATCTAAAGTCTAAAACTCTAATCTCAGAGTATGACTTCATAAGTAGCATTTTAACTACACCCTTTAAAGAACTATGATATGGTGGGGCTGTTTTTCAGTTTGGATTCAAGATATTACTTGAAGTTGTTGCACTGAAACAGTAGATAAATAATTGCAGTTCTTCTGCCTCTCATCATTTACATATAAATCTTTAATTATACCTACTGAGCAGAGCAGCCCAAAGTCCAGCTGGTATTGCCATTCCAAAACTGCAAGCCAGAAACCCTAAAAAAATCACAAAATGTCGCGTTATTATGATTAATATTCAATTCTTCCACATTTTATTCCAAGTTTTGAGGCTCAGACCATACACACAGGTTTTTCATGAGTCCTGGGAGCTGGACTTTTATTAATTCCTACATAATCCCTTGCTGCCAGTGGCCTGGGGTTCCAACAGAGTCATGGAGTGTGATGGGACTGTCCATGAGGTCACAAGGGGAAATGTTCATTAGCTACTGCAGAGGTCTCATTTCATGCCAGCACGTTCAGGATGAGTGCCCAAATTTGCTTTTTATCTGCAATACTTTATTTATTTCTCCATGTCATGGGTAGCACAGAGACTTCTTTTAAAACCTGGCACATTCACCTCCCAGGAATTCCCTGAGGCTTAATTCTGGTTTGAAAAGGGGTCTCACATCTCAGCTGAACGTTTTCTGAGCAGAAAAAAGGATTCTGATGACCCCCAGTGCTGAGGTCCAAAATCATTTGTCCTGTCTTTTGTGTTAGTGTTTGTTGCCAGATTGCCTGTATATATTTTTATGACCCTATTTTTATCATTTGTTGCTGGTTTGGGTCCTAGCAAGAATGCAGCTAAAACAAATTATTAAACTGCTGCTAATGACAATTTTGTTAGATTATTGATCCAATTATGGCCAATTTTCAAGATATTGTTTCCTAATTAATTCTGCCACATGGTGATCGTTGTCAAATATTTAATATCTGCTTTCAAGTTGTGAGAAGAACAAAACTTGGGGGTTTTTGTTATTGCTGCCATAAGATCAGGAAGTTCCTGGCTTGATGATAATTCAGTTCTTTCTGTGACCGTGAGAATGTAACAACTTTCTGCAGGTGCTGCTTAAAACAGGCACATGCACAAAATTTACTCTGTTTCAGAGGATTTTTTAATGTTTTGCCCTTCCTTTAGGTAGGAAGGGAAATTAGGTGGGTGTCCATTGGCACCCTGTTCTGCAAGCAGATTGTGTTAATAACTAAATGTTATTTAGTTTGCTCAGTCCAGTAAATGAGGATGTGACAAAGACTTGCAGATTGCCATTGTTTTCCATTTTCCACTTTTTCCTGCTGTAGATAGACTCAACGTTTCACCCACTAGGAAGAATAAAAAGCAGATTTTCACTTTCTGCTGTGTTATATTTGTAATTCAGTGTACAACAGAAAGCCATCCCAGTTTAGGCAGCAGTTTCCCAGTTTCTCCAGCAGTAATGGGGTTTCCAGAAGAAACGTGGACATTCTGCTGCTCACAGCAGAGCTCAAGGGCTTGGAGAGCCAAGGGATGGTGCCACTGGGGCTTGTGTTTCTGGGTTAAAATGGCCTGGGGTTGTGCATTATGCAACCCCTGCAGATTTCCACAGGAATCCTTTAACATAATTGGTGGTGTAATGTGCCCTGGAGTTTCTGGAGAGAAAGGATTTTAGTTTTTAAAACTGCCTTAGATGATGTAAATTCAGAAAGAAAGTGGTGACAATTAAAAACTTTGTTGTGAAAGGCTAATACTGGTATAATTGAGCTGCATTTCAGATTCCCAAGGAATAATCTGTCTTTCAGCTTCTCCTCCATGACCTGAGCACTTTCCTGACAGAAGCTGCCATTTCATATATTTGCTCAAGAATGAACCTTTCTGGGGAAAACTTGCTCTGTCCCCGCACTTGCCTTTTGCTCTGAAACCTTGCCTTGGATGTGCTGAGAGTTTTGTTTCCACATCACCCAACAGAAATCAACCACTGCATGAAAAGTGCAGAATAGCAAGAATATTCAAAAGGTAAAAAGTCAGAAAGCTATGCAGCTTGTTTGCTTTTTTAAAAAAAGAAAGGAGCATGAAGGAACAAAATAATGTTTGTAACAGGAAATCTCATCCTAAGTGTTGGTGAAAAACAATTTCTCCCTACAACCGCTTTGCCAGAGAGGTTTCAGCCCCCGTGCCCGTGGCAGACATGGTTGGAGAAAGCTCAGTCAGCACTTTAGCAAAAAAACCCTGAAAAAACCCATTAAGTCCCAGAACAGGCTGTCCCAAAGACTTGGAGGGCTGAGGTCACCGAGGTCATGGTGCTAATAACGCAGTGTTTTAATTGGTTTCTGCTGTTTCTCCCCTGCCATCCCTGCTTTCCCTCCCTCTCCTCTCTACCAACCTTCACACCCTTGATCCTTCAGCTGCTGGGATTCTGAAACGGTGTGCAGAAAGCTGCAATTACCCAAACACCCCATTCCTGGGACACGCTGCAGATGGGGCAGCACAGGGCCCCCACTGCGGAGTAATCCTGTAAATTGCTTCCAATAACAACGACGAGCACTCCACACTTGTCCCACCCATTGTCACACTGAAATAAATAGGTCTTTCTTTAACATGCCTAATCCTGCTAAACAGTACGAAATCCTGTTACTCAAAGAATTGTAAATCCTGCTTCAGCACCTCATTTGTCCTGGAGTGTTTCATTGTGAAACCCAGAAATTCAATACCTCGTTTCAGCCCCCCAGTCCCCAGCAGTGCCGTGCTGGTTCTGCTCGGTGAGGTTTGTGTTGGGGCCACTGCAGACCCTGCAAAGGCAGCAGCAGCCTGTTGAAAACCCAGCCTGCACTTTTCTGGACCTGCATCCTCCCTGTGCGCTCTTGGAGGGCAATGCCAGAAGGGTTGAGGACCTTGTTAAGGCGATGTTGTGATGAACATCTGTCAGGTCACGTCTCTCCTTGGGTGCTCCTAAGGGCAGTGCGAATTTATTGGTCTCCCCTTGTGGGAGACACTTGGATTTCTCACCACTGAAGCCCCACACTCAGCAGGTTTCTGGGGTCTTTGAAATGCATCAGACTGCACAAAGCAGGTTAAGTGACTCAGGGTCTGGTGATGTGGGAGCGCAGCCTGCAGGAAGTGCAGCTCCCCTGGGCAGAGCCCCTCTCCAGTCCCTGACCTGGGGGTTTGCTGCTGCTCCTGCAGCACAAGGGAAGCAGGGCTGTTTCACCAGGTGGAAACCAAGCCAGTGTCAGGCTCACAAAACCATTCTGAGAAGGAAAATTGGGGCACAGAGGGGGAGTTTTCTAAAATAAAGCTCTCATGAGCTGAGTGAGAGCAGGGTTAAGCTTTATTTATTTCCTTTTTGAATAAAGCTCTGCAAGCAAAAATTAAAAATTTCTCTCTCAGAATCTTCATGGTTTGAATCCTCAAGTATTGAACCCTCGAATTTGGCTGTCTCTTCACGCATGAGGAATTCTGGACACGTGAACCCATCCCCTCGAGCTCAGGGACACCCAGCACATCGGGTTTGGTGGTGGACAAGGATAGGAACAGAGAGGGAGAGCAAAAGTGCTGGATGTGGGAAATCGGCAGGGAATGCTGCAGGGGAGCAGGGCTGAGCTGTGCAGGGCTGCACCTCCAGCTACATACAAAGAAATTCATGCTTTTCTTTTGTCGATCAGGATCTTTGGTTGCTTCTGACCAATCCTTTCCCATGTGCCCTTTCCTTCTGTTTCAATCCACATTGTGTTCCCACAAGTAGGAAAGTGTCATTTCGTGTGATTTTGCTGCAGTGAACCAGGGCAAAAGCCTTTGTTTTCATAACATGTTATATAAACTGTATTCTTTAAATTCTTCATTGATTCTATTAAGCTCTAAAAACAGCCCTTTCCTTCTCCCTCCCCACCTCCTCCCACACACACCAAAAAAAAGGAGGACAAATCCCCACAGCCCCCCAGGCAGTGGTGTGGGAAGTTTGGCAGGCTCTGCTCCGGGGGAACCCTGCATCCCAGTGGGAAGGGTGGCTGCAGATCAGGATGGAGGATTGTTTACAGGGGATGGAGGGGCCCAGCAGTGCCCAGGGATGGGGAACTCGGGCAGGGCACAAAGAGGGTCCTGGCAGAGCCTTCGGGAGCCCCAGGGCCGGAACAGCCAAGGTGCCAGGTCAGGATGAGGGGTTTTGGCAGAGTGAAGCAGGTGCTTGGCACTGGCAGGGAAGTGTGGGATAAAGCTGTGCGGAGGAGCTTGCCTGGCTCCAACTGAAATGCTGTTGCTCCTGCTCCTGGATGGGTGTTCCCTTTACCTCTAAAATAATTCATTCTAAAACCTGCTCCTCCACAGCCTTAGAATGGCATTTTAGGTGTGGCAGAGAGGTGACACCACAACTACAATGGTGATCTCCTTCTGTGTTTTGGTGTAATCACTGATATGAAAGCAGTTTTGAAGTTTTCAAAGGATTTTGAGATATAAAAAGCTAAAAATCTTCAGGCATCAGGAGTCTGGGGTTCACCCCAAGGCTCCACAAAGTCTGCAGATGGCAGAAGTGTCTGTGTGGATTCCCTGGGCCCAGAGCAAGAGCCCACAAAGAGCCTGAGCTCTGGGGACTCAGGCTGTGATCTGCTGACCCTGGTAACCCACATGCCCCTGAATGAGGTCACTGCACTTTCCAGTGATATCTGTTAGGGACAGATAAAGTCTGCCTCTGCTTGGAGGTGGATTTTCAACCGGCAGTAGCAGGGCTTTGTGAACTGTTGTCTGAGCTGCTCATCAGAATAAAATGAAATATGTGCTTTGGGAGAGAATGTAATTACAAAATATAAGAATTGTAAAGCTAGGTCTAGAGCTAGTTAAAGCATTTCCCACCTCTTCTCTTCCTTCCTTTTCCCTGCTTCCCTTGCAAAAAATAGCTTGGGAAATATTCAAGATTTACAGCAAACTGTCCTAGGTTGTATTGATTCCATCTTTGTTCAGTAGCAAATATTAACCTCCAGGGATGTTAAATTTCATGTGAATAATAGTTCTTTTCCTTTTTATTCTGCATAACTTCACAGTTAGTGTATGTTTACTGAAAACTATGTATTTTACCACATATTAGGTATTTTCTTATCCACCAAGGTGTTAAAAGCATGCTGGTGTATCCTGCCATGCTTAAAATACTGATATCCAAGTTTAATGACCAACAGGCATACTGAATACTTTTTGTGAACAATCTGCTATAACTATAATAGCATAAATATAAAATACTAACAGTATCATTGGAGCAGTGAAAGGATATATTTGAGATTGCTACTCCGTTGGAATAGGCAATGTGGAATATTCTCTGCCCATCCTTGGGCAAGCCTAAATGCAGTATTTTATTTCCAGTTATTAAGTTGGCATCCTTAGCCCAAGGAATAAATTATTTCTGAAAATTTGAATTTAAAAAAAAACAAGCAGAGAAGAGACTCGATTAATCTGACCTTCTCTCATGTTTCAGAGATGTATCTGAGTTTTCATTCCAGACATTTTCTGGCTTGCATTGTGCACAGAGTTGTTTCCCTCCCTTCCCCTCCTACTCAGTGTCATCAGCAATAAACCCTTGCACTGCAAATATCAATGTGTGAGTGAGTGGAAATGAATTCCTGGAGCACACAAATCCCTGCTGTCCCCTGGCCCAGATGCTTTGCTGGACCCTGCCACAGGGGCCCCAGGTCCTGTAGCAATATTCAATGTAACAATGGACAGGATCCCACTGAAATATTTCACTGAGGTGGCAACTAAAGAAATGTAAGTCTTGGAGATATTCCTTGATGCACTTTCCAACCAGGAATGTGAGGAGCTCTAGGAGGAGGGGGTTTTTAGGCACAGATGGACGTCCAAAAAGTAGACTCTTTGTTCCAGAAGTCCTCTCATTGCCTTGTCTGATGATGTGACATATTCTTTGTAGTTCACCTTGCTCCTTGCTCATCAAACTGCTGACAGTCCCCTCATGGCTTGAACCATGTGATAAATGCTTGAAATTCTTGCTTTCCTGCACACTTCAGTGCAAATTCCTTCATCTTCAAGAGAAAAACACCTCAATAATATCTCTCGGCTTTTCACGTCTTTCCTAACCTTGCTGATTTCCCTTTGCAAAGCACAGCCCTTTCTCGCACGCTCTGCTTCTCTCCGGGGTGGGCACCTCCTCTCTGTTCCACCCTCCCTGTTCCCCTCACATCCATCCGGGTGCCTTTGCTTCCCAGAACCCCCCTGGGGATAACTCTCAGCAGGAAAAATGTCAGATCCCTTCTGCTCATTTCAGGATTTACTCCAAAGAAGCACAAACCATACAGGTTTATCCTGGAGGGAGTTGGGAGCTCTGTCTTTACCCAGGGCTCTTTCTTTTTTGCCTGTGTCCCAGTCCCATATTCTCACTGGGAATGCTTGTGAATCCCTTGGCTGCTCCCTCTTAACCCAGAAAGGCTTAGGACTGCCCACAGCAGGTGAGACTGGATCCCAGTAAAGTCTGGAATGTCTCACAGAGTGCAGGGCTTGGTGAACTGCGGGACTGGAAATCCCTCCCACACCCAGGACTGAGGGCCTGGCTTGGCATGTGGGCTGGCACAGCCTGCCCTGTGACAGGAGTAACACTGGAAATGGAAAGGCATGGAAAAGGGAGAATGCTCTCCTTCTTTTTTGCAAAGGCAGAGCAAAAAAAAGGGGAAATCTGTGATAGAAATAAATGTTGACAACACTGAAAGAGGAACGTTGGCATAGTTCTAACTCATTCACATTTAATGTGACATTAAATACAAGGATTCCACTTTAAAATATACATAGTTAATGATAATGACTTAAATAAGCGAAATATGCATTTACAATCACTCAGCTCACTACTGATGCTGGAAAATGCTGGTTTATAAGCTCTGCTCAAACATAAGTGTGTCTGTGCAGTTGGACACACCAGAAGGTGCTCTGTGTTACAGACACATTTTCCTTCAATTGTTTGTGTCTGCCATCACAGTTTGTGCTGGGAAACAGAGGAAAACAGGACTGACAAAACTGCTTTGTGATTTTTCACCAACAGTTTTCACTCTGGCTAAATCTGCAGGGTTTGCCTCGAATTCCTCAATTTCCTGGGTAAGAAATGCAATTCACCACAGCTTTAGCACCAAGTAATAATCATTCCATCCACTTTTAACAGAATGCTTTGCTGAGATAAATTGCTTTGCTGAGTAATAGGTTATTTTTGCCCTCCAGTGCTTTGCTGAACTACAGACTCTATTTCTGGGCTAGAGGCAGTCCCTGCAGCACAAATATCAACAGATTCTGCCCATTTGCAGCAGAGCTGAGTTGAAAACAGGAGAATGCAGCCACATACATAACAGGAAATAGTACAGGGTGCAGATAACTCATGCAAAATAAAACAAAGATGTGGCAACCCTGTGTCACTGCACAGTAATTTATAAACATTTTTTTCTGTGGGTCTGCTGTGAAAAGAAACAAAATACAGACAATGTTACTACACAGTTGTCAGATTGCTGGAGAACCACAACTATGACAGACTGAGATTTTGAATGAGCAATATTAAAATTGAGTAGGTATGCAGTATAATGAGGCCACTTATTGTACATGGCTTTTTAAAAAAAATTATGAAATACCCTGTAAATATTTGATATACTTTTCCACTTTTGACAAGCATGTTTTGTGAGAGAACTGGTTATCCCCACTGGAATGATTCTTCCCAGTACAGTTTAATCATCAGAGCTATGCCACACACACGACACTCGTGGAAAAAGTATGTCTTATAAAAATGAGGGAAATCTTTATGAATAGACAGGATCCTTTTAATTTTAACTATTTATTTATTTATTTTAGCTCAGAAGGTTTTTATTTATAGGCGTAGGGAATTTCCAGTTAGGAGGCTGAGGCCTCTGTCCATCCAACATCAGCCTAGGTTTGAAAAAGGTGCCCTTGAAGGCAATAAAATTATTCATGGTCATGGAGCTGGGAGTGAGCAGGTCTGGGCCTGGAGCAGTGGCTCCACAAGATGCTTTTGTCTCTAGGAGCCACCTTTTTCCCTTTCCCCTCTGTAGGCACATTTTTACACTCTGCAGAAGTTCAGTGAAGCAGTTCAGGCATAGGGTGGAAAAAAAATCTGTGCAAACATGAAATCAAAATGTAACTGCTACCCAGAGCCTCGGAGCTGTGTTTCAGCAGCCAGAGCTTGCCGTGCCTTGCACAGGTCATTTCCTCAGCAGGTTAAATATCTTTATTTTGTCCAGCAATAGTGAATGTGGCACTGGTCATGTACAGCAGAAGACACTCACCTGTCCAGGCCACCCCAGTACTGTGTGTGATTTCAATTCTGACATGCACAATTCTGGCAGAAAGGGACTCCTGGATGATCTGAATTAGTAAATATCTTTACTACCTTCATTTTTAAGATTTTTTAATGATCAAGTCCTAAGCAGGTTCTAAGGTTCTTCCAATCCTTACAGTCCTAAGGTTCTTACAATCAACTGTGAAAAGTTTGATATATACTAAAAAATTCTCAAGTCTCCATTTTTCTCTTTGTTGGCATGCAAAAATTGCCAGCCCACATTAACCAGTTCTCCTTTTCTTTATTCTTGCTGAATTTCCATTTCTGTTCTCAAGTGTAATGTGACACAGCCAGCTGCTTCTCTCCACTCCTTTGCAGAGGAATGTTTATTTACCTCTATTCACTGAATTTAAAAACTGCAACCTAAACTTTATGGTACAGATGATGCCATCCTTCCAACTGGTACCTTTTCTAACAGCTCACATGTTTGGCCCCAGTTCAGTAAAATGTGATAATAAGGACTGACAGTCACTAGGAAAAAAAAAGGGGCTTAATTTCACCTGGCAAAAACTCCTCTCTCTCTTCATCAGTGGCAGCTGGAGAGTATCCAACCATCACAACAGATCTCTCAGTGCTTCTCTGATATGGTATAAACCCTCAGAAAGGCAGGCTCTGGTTCTTTTTCATTCTGAAGGTCAGAAATCTGGGGTGTGAACAGAAAGGTGGTGAATTTTGACCAATACAGCTGTGAGGATACTCAGAATACTGGTAGCCTTTAGCATTAGAGCTAATGATGCAAAAATGGTGTTGTCCTAAATAGCATATTAATTCTAAGATTCCATATAGACTTTTTGACAGTTCTTGCTTGCATTCTTTGCCCATTTCCTACCTTTTCCCATCCCAGTCCAAGTATATTGGCTCAAGAGCTTCCACTTCTTTTCCTGGACCTTCTCCAGTGCCACAGAGATCATCATCATGCTTCCCAGTGAACTATTTCTTCTTTTCCACTCCCTGCACAAGTGGTGTTGGACTGTCCTTTGTAGAATACCTCATTCTGCATCAAATGGAAGTGAGTTTTGGCATCTCCCTCGGTTAGGAGCATCTTAAAATCTAATTTATGCCTTTTGACACTTTTGTATCGGGCTCAGGTCTGGGAAGAACAACGTGTGGGCAGCCTCTTCTTATAATTAATTGTTGGCTTTCTCCAGCTGCTCTGAGAATCTGTTCTTTGTCCTGTGTGTCTGATCCTCATGACTGTGAGGTTTTTATAGCCATGGTAGCTAATGTACCTTAATGCCTTCATATTTGAGGGGCTTCAGATGGGCTCCAGGCTGTGGTCTGGTTAACAGAAACCAGAGCAGGGTGGAAGCAGCCTTGCTGATAACCACACACTGGAGGGCTCTCCTTGTGACTCTTCTCCCTTGCTTTTTCCATGACCTCTCCCACTCCCCCCCCAGTCTAATCATCCCTATTACAGTAACAAACATCTTGCATTCTCTAATCTGTTGTTTCTAATCTCACAGTTTGTGCTTGTCCAGAATGTCATTTATAAACAAAGTCCAGTGCCTTCTGTTCCCAAAGCACAGCCCTCCAGCAGGAGAGGGAATGAGGGATCCTCTTAGGCTCTAGGAGATTTAGGGTTCATGACTAAAATAATCATAACTTCCAGGTGTGAGGTGCTGGCTTTACATATGGGGCGAGGGAGTGTTAAAAAGTAGCACATAAACTGCAGCATCAGGAGATGTCATTGTTGTTTTTGTCCTTTTGAAATGCCTGGTTTAAAACCAAGCAGCAATGGGCTCATTGTAGGTAGAATCAGAGCTAACAAAATTGAGCTGAAATGCCAGGGATCAGAGGCACCAGAGAGGATTCAGCCCTTCCATCACCACCTCTCCAGCACGATTGACACCTGAGAACACCCTGAATTAGAGTCCACCCAGCCTCCTCACCTGCCAGCCATGTGGGTTCTTTCAGAAAAATAGAAGAGGCACCCAGTGATGTTTTCTCACCTTTCTTTCCTCACCTTCCCAGCACCAGTGCCTTACAGTTCCTCACTCCTCAAGCAGATATTCCTTCTCTAGGTGCAGTGAGTGAGATGCACCCACACACACACGTTGTGCAGTGAGTCTGGGCATGTTCAGTTCAGCCTTTTGGGACGTGGAGGTGTCAGCTGTCCCCTCTGTGGCCCTGAAAAACTCACCAGTTAAATACTGTGGGGCTGCTGCATGTGCAGCTCAGGGTGCCTGGCATGAGTCAAAATAACACGAGCGGGCTGTTAAAGGTTATCTGGGGGAAAAAGCAATGGAGAAGAGAAGCATGCAGGGCAGGAGAGAGTGAGCACATGATGGGATGAGAGAGGAGGGGGATTTAAGCGAGTCAGCAAAAGCAGAGAACATAAAACTAGAAAATATCATGGGATCATCACAATGGCAGCTGGATGTCCTTATCGCTCATACTATAACAGCTTTTAAAAGGGTGGAAAAATCCTAACTGAATAACCATTCCTTTTTTTTTTTTTTTTTAACAAAGCATATGACTTTCACATTCAGAGGTTTCATTATAACCTCTGGCAACTAAGTGCTAACGGGTTCAGTTTTCATGTCTGCACTTCAGAGTGAAAAAAGGGTCAGAAAGGAGTCGCATTTTCCCTCTTCTCATGTAAAAGCAGAGATATTTTGACTTGCAAGGAGCCAAGCGCAGTTCACGTGCTCGGTTTCCTCTGGGCTGCACATAAAAACAGGAAAAGCCAGGCTTTTGGCTGTGCCTCGTTTTATTGTTGCTTGTTTGACATGTTTTTCTACTCCAATTCCCAGCAGGGAGCGTTTATCTCCCTCGTGAAAAGCAGTGGGGCCATTGTCAGGGAAGAAAGCTGCCCTTCCCCAGGGGGAAGTGAAGTGTCTCTGCAGGGTGGGAAGGTGTTCTGCAGTGCAGGAAGGTGTTCTGCAGGGTGGGAAGGTGTTCTGCTGTGTAGGAAGGTGTTCTGCAGGGTGGGAAGGTGTTCTGCTGTGTAGGAAATTGTTCTGCAGGATGGGAAAGGTGTTCTGCAGTGTGGTAAAAGGTATTTTGCAGTGTAGGAAGGTGTTCTGCTGTGCAGGAAGGTGTTCTGCTGTGTAGGAAAGTGTTCTGCAGGATGGGGAAGGTGTTCTGCAGGGTGGGAAGGTGTCCCACAGTGTGGTAAAAGGTGTTCTGCAGGGTGGGAAGCTGTCCTGCAGGGTGGGAAGGTGTCCTGCAGTGTGGTAAAAGGTGTTTTGCAGTGGAGGAAGGTGTCCTGCAGGGTGGGAAGGTGTCCCACAGTGTGGTAAAAGGTGTTTTGCAGTGCAGGAAGGTGTTCTACTGTGCAGGAAGATGTTCTGCACTGGAAGGCAATGTGTGTTGGTGCTGAGACAGACACTCTGCGCATTTTGAAGGAGGAGCTCAGCCACTCTCTGAGAAATGTCAGGTCTATTCACTTTTAAAAAGCAAATATTGCTTTTTAGCGAATCTTAATCTTACGATTTCTTTTTCTGCTTGCTCTTTCCCTCCCAAACAGTGATAAATATAGTGTTATTAATATTCTTTTTTTTTTACAATCCTAACACTGAAAGCTCACTTTGCCATTTTTTTCCCCAAACACACATTCCTTAAACATTCACGTCTGATAGTGCCCAATGTGGGCATTTCCTAGAATTTACCTTCCTGTTCAGCAAACATGGTCAGTATGGTTTTTTGGCTCAAAGGTGTGTGTTGATTCAAAATTAAGCTACCAGTCAGTCCTCTGGCCAGAGCCTGGGTGATATCACAGCTTTAAGAAGACCCATTAATTAAATTAATTGAATCTGTTGAATAAATGTGGCTTCATCTGTCTAGATTATATAATAAAACGTATTTTAAACATCAACCAAATAATTCATCAAGGATGAAAGATCAGGCTGTGTGATATTTCAAAGGGGGCTCAGGAATCTGTACCTGCTCGTTTCAGCAATGTTCTGATCTGAAGTCAAACTTTGCTTTTGCATAAAATTATTGTCAAAATCTGAACGGAGAACCCAGAAACTTCTTCTTGATTTAGATTACATGGCTTGGTCATATATCTGGTAGTGGTTAAAACACTTAATTTAATTATTCTACTTTCTTTTTAAGTAATTATACCTAGTGTATTGGATTATTATGGTTTGTTAATTTATTGGGTTAATCAAATTATTGTGTAATCCTGTATTTATTATTATTAATATTTCTCTTGGACAAGTATTTGTTTTTATACATGGCTTACAAGCCAATAACAACAGTTTTAAGACTAGAAACCAAAACAAAGATTAAGCATCACTGAATTCTCACCTTTTAAACTGCTAGTCCAGTGCTTCGTTTTGTGCACTTGCCTTTGGGCTCAGCTTGACCTTTGTAAAATACACAAAGTGAGGAGCCCAGAGTTCATGTTCTGCTGTCTGCCTTGTGGGCTGGGATTTCTGTAACACACTGGCTCTTCAATTCATGTTTTAGTGCTTCTAGTGCAGAGGCTGTGAATTGCCTGTGAAACCTGCATTGTTCCTTATTGCTTTTGTTCTTTATTAAGTCCTTAAAAAATCAGTGAACTAGACTGCATCTGTGGGAAAAACATTTCTTCCAAGAGATCTCCCAAAGACGAAAAGCTCATTGAATGTGTCTCTGCAGCTCTGGCTGAAGCAAAGCAGCAGTACAAGAAAAATAATTGGTTCTAATGAAAAAAATACAAAGCAAACACATTCCAAATAGGGGGGCATTTTTTAGTTTGTTTCCCTAAGGTTTAAGAATTCCATGTAACAAGGAATATAAACTTCCTCATCAAACTGTATTCAAAGTCCAAAGTCCATTTCAGACTTGAAATCCTCCATGTTCTGCTTATTTTTATCTGAAGTTATGCAGGACTTTGTCTATGGGTAAATCATTTAATAGCATTAAATCTACAGATATCCAGCATTTAAAACGTCTACTGACATACACTTCTTTAAAAACCATTTTGGTAACTTTTGACACAATGTATAGTGTACTTTTTTAAAATTATTTTATGCACTCTAGTCGTGCAGTTTCTGCATGGTTTCTTGCTCATAAAACTTACATTGAGATAGAAGTGACAAATGTTTGGTACTGAAGTACTTCTGCTGATAACGTCACTTAAATAAAATGGAAAAGGACTCAGAAATCTGTGGAATATTTAGATGGTGAAGGCATTTTTGTACTGACACAAATCATATTTTAAGTCTAAAATGTTAGGTTCTAACTTTCTTGATTGAGGGATGTAATCAATACAAGGGTTCAGCACTTTCCAGGAGCAGAAACCCATTCCCTGGCAATGGATAAATTCCAAAAACATTTTGAAAGGGAGATCAAAGTGGCTTTGCTGCCTTGCCAGGTTTGCATCCATTAGCAGAGGTTGTTCCTAAGAGCCAATACTTGCCTTTGAAATGGATGCCTCAGGTATCAGATGTTTCCAAACATTGAGAAATATCAAAAATATCATTCCTTCTCTCTCATTTCAAGTGCTATTAGTTTGTATACTAAGTCAAATCATCTTAAAATGTATTTTAGTAGGAAAGTAAAATTATTTCTAGCAAGGCTACTTAATCTGTTTGCTCACTGTCTGCTACCTTCTTCTGAGCCTGCTTTCTGGCTTGGCATGAAAAAATAAATGAATGATTCACCAGGCATCAGTATATTCTTCCTTCTCCTTAGAAGCATCCCTTAGAAGAAGCTAAAATACTGAAAAGTCATTACAAATATTTTATTGAAGCTTGGAAAATAGAGAGGATCCCCTGGAAGATGAGTGTAAAAAAGTTATTGGTGTCATTATGAGGGACAACTGGGTGAAACTTCATTAATAATCATTCTTAACTGTTTTCTGCCTCTAAAATAACGTAAACATCTTCCCGTTTTGAAAATAAGTAAATGAAAAGGTGCTGTATCACATGCAACCAAAATCAGCTGTAACAGATTAATTACAGATTCCATTAACAGGCCCAAAGTTGATCTTTAGCCTTCAGTTTGTGCGGTTCTTCACCTACAGACACTTTCACTGCCGTTTTTGCCTGCTCCAGTAACTGTGCATTAAAACTGGCTGTCACAATAAACTCCTGAACAAAAATCCAGCAAAGCTTCTCATGAGTAAATCCCATCCCTCTCATGTTTGCCTAATTTGGTGACATCTTCCTTGTTCCTATTGTTATTTTTTGTAATGCAATAGCATCTGAGGATGTGATGCAGATCAGGGGCTGGCTGTGCCAGACTCTGTGTAAACAGAGAGTCAGAGACAGTCCCTGTCCCTAAAGCACTCCCAGCCTAAATATACCCAGTAGGGAGGGAAGCAGAAGTATGGAGTGCTGGAGAGATTTCACCTGAGGTCACACAGCAGTTCATTAGTAGTTTTTGGGAAAGAATCCAGTCTTTCTGCTGCCCTTCTGAAGTCCTTTCCATGCACCTCTCAAATGGTGATTGAAATTTTCTTACACGTGTGCGGTTGTCGCGTTGTCCTTGCTCGTATTTCTGTGCGGGGTGCTGACCTTTATGTGATCTTGGAATACAGCTTGCCAGCCTGAGGGGCCTCTGGGGTCATCACTGCCTCATAACTGGAGATTCTGTACCAAAGATTCCCAAAACCTGAGCAACCTGACCTAGCTTTGGCATTAGCCCTGAACTAGCGAGGGATTGAACTGCACTTCCCACCTGGATGAGTGTGTGATGATGTTTTCGGTGGTGACTAAGTCACTTCGCGCCCACGCTTTTTTTATGGCTTTGGCAGAACATCACCTAGTTCTGAGGGAGTTCATGTCGCCCGTTCTGTCAGCCCAGCACCCTGCCCAAGCAGGCAGGAGCTTTCCTGAAGAAAACCTTCAGCACGACATTTTCTTTAGGATCCCTTCTGGCACTGCTTTGCCTTCTGTTCTCTTTTTTTTTTCTTCTCTGGCGTCCGGATGAAGGGATGTTGGCATCCAGAGGGGTGGGATTCCTGCAGGAGGAGGCAGGGCAGGGAACAAGCTTTGGCAGCCGGCATTTGGAGAGGGTCAGGGCAGGGTGGGGAGCAGGGGCTGCAGGGCACGGAGAGGAGCCTTCCCCGCTGTGGGAGCTGGGACCCAGCCAGAACCTGGGAGTGGGCTGTGAGGTGGGCTCAGAGGCGTCTGCAGAGCTGTGGGAGAGCTGTGGGCCCCTGCTGGCCCCCGCTCGCTGACCACGGGGCTGCTGGTGGGGATTAGGGACGGAAGAGCAGCGGGGAAGCAGCTTTTCCTGAAGACAACAGCAGGAAAGCTGTCGGTGCTGTGCCTGGGATTTGGGGGCTGTCTGGAAGCTTCCAGGGGGAATCGCTGCCACTAAAGGGACTTTCGTGCCAGCACAAGCGCGGTGCAGAGCAGGGCGGCTCCCTCGGTGGGCGGGACGAGCCGGGGCAGTCTCCAGGTGCGGCTGCGCTCCCGGCTGAGGTGTTGGGACAGCCCAAGGAGCGCCCCGGGAAACACAGCTCGGACCACACGTGGTTCTGAGCACAGCAGTAATCTCCTGGTCTGGGAGCAGCCAGATGTATGAACAATTTGGGTGACTGGAGCTCTGGGCAGCGCCTCCGTTACTGCTAATCGCGGCAGGAAACGTGCACATCACCCCCCGCCCTCTGCCCGGGCAATTTGCCTCCAGCAGTAGGAGTTTCTGGAAAACAAAATTAAATCATATCTATAACGAGGAAACGTGCTTACATCATGACTTTATTTCACCTTAAATCTCCGTCTTTTCAAAAATGTCAGACTGCTTCATATGAATCAAATCAAGCTGGTTAAATTTGCCTTTCAGATATCTCAAATGGAGCTCTGTTCTGTAGCTTGAAATACTGCTTTTTAGGAAGATAAAGTTTTGAGAACCTTTGACTGATCTGTAGTAAAATATTTTACTGCAATTTCATTTGCCTGAACAAATATTTTTAGAACATTAACAGAAATGCATGGCATAAATTTCAAAGCCTATCTTATAATTTCATGTACAAATATTTATATACACGGTCCCAAGGCAGTTAAAAATGTAATGTTTTTATAGAAAATATACAATACAGCATACACTCTCCATACAGTATATATGATCTAAAATGAGAGAAGGTTCTTTCAGTATCTCCAAGAAAATAACTTTCATTTAAAATGCAGCAGATGAGCATTAGCAAAAGAAATTTAATTTTGTAGTACTGATGCACCAGGGGGTGTACCTCTGACTAATGAGTTCAGGACTGTGACGTTGGGCAAAAGAAATAACCCCAAACACTGAGGGCCATTAACTTTAATGTTTGCCTGATGATGAAATAATAGCCCAGGCTGTTTGTCTGGGCTTTACCGTATATTTCTTTAGCAGCACCATGGCTTTCATTTGGAAACATTAAAAGGTTCCAAATTAAGAGGTGCTGCTAAAATGCACACTTAATTCTTGTATGGAAAACATCTCACTTTACATCCCATCTCAGATTTTCAATGGCAAGAACAGAGCAAAGCCTGCATTAACTGAGCAGCTGCTTATTTTTTAATGTATTTATGCTTCTGACATAGCCTGTCAGAGTAGGTGATGGCTTGTTTATTTTTGCCCCGTACAAGATATAAATGTAATACCTGAGGACAATCAGTCTGATTTTGTTCCTGAAGTCAAACATCTGCACCTTTTTCCAATCATGGCTTTTTGTTTCAATACTCCGTAGAAACTTGACTTCTCAGAGATATACCTGATTTTCCTGTCCCTCCTCCAAAAACCCCACATTTGAACACTCTTTGTAAGGGTTAATTTCACCCCTGCTAATATTATATGACTCTATCAGTTATTAATGCAGTCAACTCATAAACACAGTTTAGGGGGTACTGGCCTTGGAAGAACTTTCCAGGAGACCAATATATCAAATCAGTTCTGAAGTCCTTTTGACCTCAGGATAGAATTACAGGTTTATAATTTACTCAGCACTTACATGACCCAAAGAACAAAGGATTGCCAAGTCAGTCAAAACTAAATTACTCTTGACCTTAAATTGGTCATTTTCATGCTATTAAAACTGTAGCTAAATCACTCTTGAGATTATTTTGTGTTTATAAATCAGGGGGTTTTTTTCCACATTTGTGCTCACAACCTAGAACTGTGCATACACTTTAATGAATATTTAATTAATTTCTGAAAGTTACCAAAAAATTCTGAACAGATCTCAGCCTGTGCAGGTGTTTCTCCTCAGCCATTTGTTAGCTGGTTCCTCATTCTCCAGGTGCTTCCATTAAAAGGCTCTTTTGGAAGCTGTAGGAGGGGTGTGCAGGTGTGTGAACACTTTCAGGGTTTAAGGCTGCCAGGAGAAGAAAGTGCGGTTCCAAAACGGGACCTGAGGCGTCTGAAAAACCACACGCAGGGATGGTGTATTTTTTGTGTATTTTTTAAACCTTCCTGTGCATTTTCAAGAGTCTCCATAGTCTGTACCTGCTGTCCCCAGGATACCACACATAAAAACACAAATTGATGGAAGTTCCTTAGAACAGAAACGAAGCCTTCACTGCAGCTTTCTGAGAACTTCCATTTCTGAAAAGCTCTGTCGTGTCAGGCAGGTGTGAAATGCTTCAGAGCCTTTAACCCTGAGAGAGGCATGTCCACAGCTCAGTGTTTGAGTGCATTTTATATTTTAAGACCATCTCAACAAAGGCTGGAGTGGCACTCTGCTCAGCCAGGACCAGTCTTTAACTGCAGTCTTGATTTAAAGACTGTCACAGACAGTTTATCCTGTAATTTAATAATGGTGAATTTGCATTTGCTTAGTAGGAACAGGGTTTCGTGACCATGGAATCATGGAATGGGTTGGGTTGGAGGGACCTCAAAGACCATCTCGTTCCATCCCCTCCCGTTTTTTTCCATTTGGTTTCTGATCCAAATATTTGAAAAAATTATTCTGGTGGTTTGAATAGAGACAAACATTTCTTCAATTTTTTCACAAAACTAAAACTGTGCTTCCTTCTGGATTAATTTTTTTATTTGACTCAAAAAAGAAACATTTCTCTTCTGCAAAGGTGCGATAATAGCAGAGGATTAGGACTATGAAACTCCTAGAAAAGGTGTCCTTCTGTAATTTAATATCCTGATGGATCCAGGCTTAGGTTCAGTTCTTTGTGCAGTTTCAAGGGATCCAAGTAGGATCAGAATGCCAGATCACAGAATATTCTGGGTTTGGGGGCCAAGGCCCAGACTCTCTGTTGTTCTTTTCCACCCTGAAATGGTCACAGAGACAGGGACTTGAAGAGTCTGCCTCCATCAGCCTGTGAATTCCTCACCCACAAGGCTGGAGAGATGCTGAATTCTTTGGCTTAGTGAAGATTTAATTATTCCCTGCAAAGCCAGGCTGGGAAGAGAGTGGCAGAGCTTCAGGTGCCAGGGCTCTCTTCCCTGTGAGGAGAAAGAGAAAGGTGTGAGAAATAAGAGAGCTAAAGGACACTAAACGAGTCCTAGAGGGATGGGTATTTTGTGTGCTGGTTTGTTAGATGAAAATCACCTTTCACCTGTTATATTGCAGTTCCTAACATTCTGAACTTGCAAGTCATTTTTTACTCACCCACGTTATTTTATAAAAGTCACGATGCATGGAAAATATGTAATTCAGTTCTAATAAATGTCCTGAGCAGGATATTGCCCATTGCATCCTGAATGGCTTTTAGAGGAAGAATGGAGTGGACTGGTTTGTGCTGTGCATGAAGCTGAACATTCCCCTGTGCTGGGGACACTCTGTAATTGTGGAAACTCTTCCTCTCTCTGGCCAAAAAGTGCCACATAAAAAAACCTCAAAAAACCCCACAAGACATGGAACACCCACCCTGATATTTATGAACTCTTTGCCTGGATAGAAGAAAGGTGTTTTGCTTCAGAAAAGTGATAGCATCAGGTTAAGATGATTATCTTGTGACATTTGATTGAGTGTCAATTATCAATTATCTTGATTATACTTGTGACACTTTATAATTCAGGGAAATTATCGGCTGTCACTCAGACTCAGCTGGTTCACCAGTTCATCAGACGCATGTGATTATTCTACGCATTTAAAGATGGGTTGGGTGGTATAAAATGGCTTTATTTCCCCTGCAGTTCTCACAGCATGAGGCTTGAAAATTTGAGAAAGATTGAAGTGATCATAAGAGGAATTTTAAAATTTGGAGAAGAGGTTAAAACTTGAAATCATGAGGCTTCGTGGCTGAGAAGGCTGGTAGTAGGAGAGATGAATTATGTTGTTAAACGTGAAGTAGATGGTGTTCAAAAACTGTTGGTGTCTGATCCCTGCTTTGTCAGCCCCTCTCCCTGCCGGGTGAAGTTCAGCACCTTTGATCCATAGGGTGTTGTGCAGACATCTGTTGATTTCTATCTGTCCCGCTTTGCACCTCTGCCCTCAGGTTTGCTTTGAGTTTCAGGCCTGGGCAAACTGAAATTGTCAAAGAAAATTCACGTTAAATTGCAGCCTTTCAAGTGGTTTTTTCTCGAATCCATGCCAAACCTGAGAATTTGCATAATTCCTTTTTGCGTAATATCCGAGCAAAAAGATGAGTGGTGTCAAGCTCCTTTGGAATGGGGTAGAAGTTGATAGGTTTGTGAACTTGTAGAAGACTACACCTGTAATTCATTGTTATCAAACCAGGTCAGTGTTGTGAGGACTTGTTGGAGGACAGGAGAATACTGGGGAACTTCTGTGTAAGAGAATTAAATTAGAGGAGAAGCAGCACACTCTTATTCCAGCTCAGGATGGACAGATGGTCATTACCTGTTTCACTTTTTTGAGCACTGAAATTTTAGGCTTGAGTGTGTGAGTATTTGAGCTGCTGCCTCATCTCTGCAGTAAAAGTTCCTTCAGATCCAGAATAAAGCTGTCGCTCAAGCAGAAGATAAAGCTAATTTGAGGCAACATCTAGATATCTGTTCCTTGGATAAAAAGAAACAATTCCATTTCAGTGGGAGTCTTGATAGCATCATTCCCAGGTTTTATTCCATTCTTTCACGGAGATTCCAAGAGGAGTTCTCAGATTGTTTTCAGAGAACAATCAGTGGAAATGTGTTAAATGAAATCAAGATCCCCTCGTTTTCTGGGTTTTCTTTGTTTGAACATATTTCTGCATCTAGATCTTACAAACAGCCTTCAGCAGCGCTAACGTAATTAACTGTTTGCATCCAGTGTTCTAATTGCAGCAGTTCAGGTGGTTAGCCACCTAAAGGAGTGCATAATTATTTAGAACCACTTTTGATTGCAGTACTGGCATCCTCAAGGCCCAGTTAAAAGAACCCAAACAAAACACACACAAAATCAAACCCCCAAATGCTGAGACTTTGAAGCACTAATAGCTGGTACCCTGCTAATTACATCACCTCAGGTACTCAATAATAAATGCCTATCCTTGCTGCTATCAGATATTAATTTGCTAATAACTTCCAGTGAACACAGAGCTGATGATCTTTCAAATGAGGGGGAAAAAAAAACACTTTAAANTAATAACTTCCAGTGAACACAGAGATGATGATCTTTCAAATGATTTCAGTGAAAAAACCACTTTAAAACGAAGTTTTTCCATGAGAAAACTGAGAGGGAGGTTTTTTATTTTAATTTTGTAACAGAAGGAGTGGTAACAAAGCTGGTTTGGTGCAGGCACAAATCAGGACACTGTTATTAGTGGAAAACTGTCAAGGTCAGTTCCAATATTTAAAATTAATCTTCCTAGGATGATTTTCTGTTTGATAGGATTCATAGCATGGATATGCCTTCTTTAACAGTATCCTGTAAACCAGTTTGCATCTTCTCTAAGGCACGTGGTCTGCATTCAGGCCCAGAAGATGCAGTGTAGGGTGTGTCTTCAGGGTAGAGTCCAGTTACAGGGGGGAAGAAAGGGCATAAACCAGATAAAATGTATTCAGTTTACAAGAGGTTAAAATATTTCCATTTTGGAAACAAAACTGTATTAAAATGGGGGGGGGGACAGGGGTGAAATGAAGCATATTATCATTTCAGGCTCAAATGCTTTCAGAATCTTTTGTTTCATAATGGCTTTTAAAATATTTTTCCTGTGTGTTAGGATGGAAACAAAGACAGGAAAATCAGAATTCCCCAGAGCATGAAGACACAGATTTCCTCACTTACATTGAAAACAGAATTTTTCCTGTTCTTTAATAGTAAGCCACAAGCAAGTGGTATATGAACACCTTCCTTCTGTTCATCCACTGGCTGAGCTAAAGCTCTGCCAGAGAAATAAAAACACCAAAAGATAACATCTCTTCCTGAAAGTAAAGAAAAAAATGCTCAATCTTTGAGCAGAAAGCAGTTTCTCAATGAGCAAGTGACATCTCTTGAAATATAAGCAGCTCAACAAACTTCTGGTTTCTAGTGGTTGTTTGCAAAAATGATGCTTGCAACTCTGAGCATGATATTTATTTCTGTAGTAAACTATTGATAAGCACTGCATATTTTCAGTATTAGGCAAGTAAGACCTGTAGGATTTTTATATGCATTTTCTTACATGAAATGGAGGGTGGAAAAATGGTACATGTCTGTGGTCTAATAAAATTCCCTGTGAGGTTCTGTGAGTATGATTACTGCTGTCTTCAAAAGAGTTCATGCACATTAAATTGGGGTTTTTTCCTAAGAAAGATACATGATTTTTGCCTGGTTTTGAAATGGCAGTTGCTCTAGTGGCAATTCAATATTCTTTCTTGGCACATGGGTTTGGAGAAACTGGTGTTGGAGCTCAGAATGGGCTGTGATGGAAGTGTGCAAGGACCTTGTGAGAATAGATGTGTTTTCTACAAGGACCTTTGAAAGGCAAATTGGAAGGTGATCAAATAGGAGATCAATTCTAGAACCAGTTTTCAAGGGTCCTTTCTGCTGGTACAAACTGGTTGGTGTGTCCCAAACCTCGACACAAGACATTGGTGGAGGGCAGGGTCATTTTATTTGAAGATGACAAATTTCAGTGACTGTCACTGTGCTGCCAGGCACTCACACAGGCAGGGTTATGTGGGCCAGGCAGCCTGTCCCCCCTGCCTGTGCATCCAGGTGGGATGCTCAGCATTCCTTGCCTTTGTGTGTGACTCTGCTGAGCCCCCATCCTGTGTCTGGGGTCTCCCCAGGGTGCTGACCACGTGCCACTGAACCATTCTGCCTCTGGGAGCTGACAGTGACCAGGATCTTCTATTTCTCTGTGCCCTGCCACTTCTGGGAATGATTAGGATTTATTTCCTCTACTCTGTCTCCTTACCAGAGTGTCTTAAGAGTTCTGCATCGTCCCACCATCCCCTTTCAGTGGCCTGTTTCAGTTCCTGACTGAACCTGTCCTTTGTGTGCCTGAATTGGGTGTTTTCCAGGGCAGTTCATAAATGTGCTGTGATGTTGAGGTCCAGCACCTGCCATTCTCACAGGGCTTTTTGTGCTGGTTTTCCCTTTCTGACACTTCCCCACACAGACCTTCCCACTCATTCTCCACTCCCGCCAGTCTAAGCATTTCCATTATGAATAATTACTGGTAGCGGGATTTAAACCACAGGCAGAAAAATAATGGGAAAAAAATGCTTTAGGATTTCAGTGTGTCCTTGCAGTTCCACAGAGAGCAGCACTGTGCTGTCTCTGCCCTACACCAGAGCCTGGTCCCCCTGCTAGGCCATGGGCAGTGCATCTGGCACCCCTGAATGTCCCTGGAAAAAGATAGGGCTGGAAAAGGCTAAAATTGCACTGTTACTCCAGTTGGAGAGAGAGGTCTAGAAGCTGAATACTGACAAATTTAAATAAAAATTAAGGCACTTTTTGACAGTATATAAAGGTCTTTCTGTGAGGGCCAGATGCCTTTCTGGAAAGTGACTTTAGTCCTACCCCAGGTTTTGGCTCAGGGCAAGGGCAGCTGTGTGACACGCAATCCCCTGCACTGTGGGGCAGGACACATTCCTGATCCAGTGGTCCTGCCTGGCTGCAGAGGCTGGGGATGGCCTGGGATGCTGAATGCCTGGTGAACGGGGAGGTAATTCCTGCACGGATTGCTCAGGTGGAGAGGAGGAGCAGAGGTTCTGGAGGTGGAGAGGGGGGAATGCTCTGGGGCAGAGCCTCTGCTGAGGGGTCAGTAATGTGGCAGTTTGTCCCAAGCCTGCAGAGCAGCGTCCCTGGTTTCTTGTCATCATTCAGGGAAAAGCATTGTCACTATTGTCACTAGTCCTTTTTTTATTTTTCTGCTGGTTCATTCTATAAATAAAATACAGCTTCATTTGGGACTGCTAATTGCCTTAAAATCCCCAGGACACCCCTACGACTTAGACAGGTTTTACATCTACTTTACAGACATATAAACTAGAGCCCAGGTAGGTACAAGAGCTTGAACAAGATCACCCAGAAACACAAGTTAAATTCATCAGTTAAATCAATCCGTTCAAGAACCCAGGGGTTGTGTTTCCACAGCCCCTGCTGCAACTACTGAATCACAGGAACTCCTAAGGAAAGATCCTGACAAAGCCACTGGTTTTTGGTTTTTTAAAACCACAAGAAGCATTTTGCTTAATTCCACAGAGTCTCTCCTTAGTGCTTGATGGAGATTAATTAATTACGTATTTTTTTAAAGAAATGTAAAGCCCAAAAGCCATTGAAGTTTTAATTCTCAGACTTGACTGTTATCCAGCTCCTATTCAGGCAAGATAGGAATTAAGATTAATGACCCCAAACAAACTGGTATTTCAGAGAATCAGTCTTTGCCAGGCATTATATTCTCATGACAGAAAATCATTGAGGCATAAATACAGCACTCAGTCACTGGTGTGGATTAACAACACCACGTTGTTCCCAGAAATTCTGGATACAGTGAGGAGGAAAACAGAGTCTTAAAGTTCAGTCCTTTGGGTTGTGGCACCTTTTTAAAGTGAGCAAACCAGAACCTGTGGAATAAGGATGTCCTGTTCCTTGCTGCACTGATGTGAAGGGTACTCAGGTTCCAGGAAGGAGTCTCCTCACCTGGGAAGTTCTTTGGGATTGGTGATGGCTCTCTCTGCGGTGCCTTTTACCAGAGAGATGTTCTGTGGGTATTCTTTGAAAGATGACTTGGTGAAGACCAAGTTTTTGGGGGAGAGAAGTGAAAAAATAATACCTTTAGCTGCTAGGATCAGTGAGTGTTGTAATCTGAGGGGTAAAAAGGTGCTGTAATATGAGGTGACATTACCTGCCAGCATCTCTCCACCTCCCAAGAAAGGGTTTGTGGCTTGAGTGTGCTTCTAAGCAAATGGGAGCTGGCATGGAGACAGGAGCATTTCACCTACCCTGGGACCAGGAGCAGTGATGGGACAGTGCTAATACAGGAAGTTATTGTGGCAATTTTTAGAAGCTGCTTGCTCAGAAAAGAAAAGAAAGAAAATCTTTCTGTGTTTGCATTTCCACGCTGAAAAGACATCCCTGTGACATCATCTTGTTTGTTCTGACACTGCAGAAAGAATGAAAGAAATGAAATGGCAGAAAAGAGAGCAGGGACTTTTATTTTGCTGCCAACAGAAAATAGAGGAAAGATGTAACCACAATATCCAATGGCTACTTTAGTTCTCAGAGACAGTTCAGCAGATGAATTGTTCTTCAAGGGCAGTTGGGCTCCCAGACACAAGAGCATTCTGTAGTAAGCTTAATTACTCATTTTAATTATGCATTTTAATTAGCAAGGGACTAACACGGTGCTTTTCTCTCACTTCCTCAATAAACCCACTTTGTGATGTTACAGAACAAACTTGTAACTGAAAACTCCGACTGTCTTCGCTTGGGAAAAACAACTCTGACTTCAGGGGCTCCTCTTCCTCATGAAATCACGTTCAGAGAGCAGGTTGCATCTACCTCTGGTAATTTTCAGGAGCTTTTTAGTTACTTTATTCTGTTCATGGACATCATGAAGAAATCAGCCTGTGCTGCTGCTTCTCCCAGTGGTGTTTCCTTTGCCAACACATTGTCTGGCTGTTATTCCCTCTAAGTGATGCCCTAATTCTTCCTCTTCTGGCAGTTTCTTCTCAGAGCTCTTGTCCTGTCCCTGCCCCTAAATTTCCTGCTGTAGGAAATCTGCTTTTTTTCCTCATTCACCTCAGGGAAGGGCAGGTTAGAGGGGCAGGTGGAAGCAGAGGCAGCTGGGGCATTCTGGATGAATTCAGAGGCAGCAGGGTGTGTGGGATGGGTGATGCATGGAGACAGCAAATGCCACAAAACCTCCAGCAGAATTAGCAGACCCCAAAGAGCAGCCCCTCACAAACTGTGCTCTCTGTTCTCTTTCCCAGCTGGGGCTGTACCTGCTGGGGAGGGATTTGCAGAGCCTGCAGCATTCCTGCACAACTGGGGCTGTCAGCAGAGCTTGATGAAGCCAGAGAGGCCTCCAGGCTGCTCTGAGAGGAGCCAGTCCTAATTTATTTGTGGTTTTGAGCCAAACACAGGCTTGGAAAGGTTCAGATAAGGATATGGTGAGAACAGAGATGAGGGAAGTTTAAGGTGGAGTTGTGATTTGGAAGAAAGGGGGAAATAAAATTGTGCCAACATTTTCTGAAATGTTCCCTCAGGTTTCAGAGCAAATAGCATCTTATATAATTTCCATCATGTAAGTGGTGGAAGTGCTCCAGAAGTGCCTGTTCTTTACAAGGCTTTGATGAAATGTTACAAGACTGGAAACCTCTCAAGTTATATTTATGTTGTACTTCTCTGCTGCTCCTGGCTTGGGAGGAGCTCTGGAATCAGAATCATCTCCTGACAGTTCCAGGTGTTTGCATGTCAGACTCAAGCTGCAACCTTCTCTGAACTCAAGTGGTTTAAAAGGCTCAAGGCGTTTTGTCTGGCTTGGCTTAGCTGAAGGCAATAATATTTTCATTTATTGGGAAGATCTTTTTTTTTAAATTTGGACATTATAGCTTCCCTCAGATTTAAAACCACATTACATAAGCTCCTTTCCCTTGTGATGAGAACCATCTCCCTCCAGCACTTTTATCCATCAATAGAAGGTGCAGATGTTGTGTGTGAATTCATATGGACCAACTGCTACATCTGTGATAAGCTCTCTACTTTTCTTTCTGGTTTCTCTTTTCCCACCCTTCTTGTCCCTTGCTTTCAGTGCAAATAAGATTTGCTTTAAATTTTGCCTAATAAAATATCAGCCCATTTGAGATAGTTGTACATGGGAAAAAGTTAAAGTTAGGACTGGGCATCAATGTTCTTCCCAGAAAGCTGGAAAGTGAACACTCTTAATCCAATGTGATGGGAACACAAAAAGGCAGATGGAGGGCTGAGTTCTCCAATAGCTCCTTTACTTTTCAGTTGCCATCACTGATCCAGTCCCTGTTGCTGCTGGCTTAGGAACCAGTGAACAACTCCAGAGGAGATGATGCTGTGTGTTACTCTGGTTATCACACCATCCAGGGACCAGTCTTAAAACAGAGTCAGTGTGACTTTAGATGCGTTCTAGAGCAATCAAAATGTACCAAAGGAGTACCAGACACCCATCTGGAGTGCAGGTTCCACTCTCTGCAGCCACCCTGCAGCACAGCCTGAGTAAAGTCCATCCCCTGGTCCCTGCTGGAGTCAACTCGAGTGGTTAAAAATGTCTCCTGGACTGAGAAGTGCAGCACACTGATAACAGCCTTGTTGGGAGGCTTGAGCTGTGCCTCAGCATGGTCTGCAATAGTTGTAACCCTGGCTGGGCTTCGGGTCTATCTGGGTATCTCTTTTTCACTTAAAATATTCCCCGACTGCTCCAAAGCACATTGAGCTGGAAGTTATCAGACTCCTCACTAAAGAAGAAAAAAGTACCTCTGAACTGGCCAACACAAGCTTTTAACAAATGGAATGATACATAAAAATAAGATTATAAAAATATCCCCGTGGGACAGTTGCTAGAGTTGCTTTGGATTTCATCATCTCTATTTCCTCTTCTGGTTCAATTATTTTCAACTGAAAAGAAATGTTTGGCTTCTTTGGCTTAAGCTACTGCCTTCCTGCAGTTAAAAAAGAGAAAGTCTTAAATCCATCCAAGTGTTTTGGCTAAAAGTCCTGCCTTTCAGTGCAGCCTGAGCAGAGGCAGACCCAGGCTGCAGAGGCCCTCGGGCACAGGGTGTCCCCAGCCCTGTCCCCACACAGGCACAGCCAGACCCTGCCCGCAGGGGCCCCATTCCCCCACCCCCTCTGGAACAGCTGCCAGGGCGTTTCTCAGCATCCCACCAGGGTGGGGACTGTGTGAACCTCCCTGTTCCAGGACCACCACCCCCTCCTCCTCCCTGCCCCACCACAGTGACAGCCCAGGAGCCCAACGAGGAACCACTCATTGCAGTTTAGGATGGGTCTGAGGCCTTTTAAAATTGAGCATCCTGCTGAGAAACCCCTGAGCAGAGAGGTGAGGAACTCACACTGCTCTGGTCCCCTTGAGACACAGTTAGAGATGACCTCAGTGCCATTTATGGATCCAAGGAAATGTTATTTCAGTAGACATTTCATGGTATCCTTTATAGTCACAGATGTTGCAGGCTTCCATTATTAATTTTTTTATGTGCTCATAACTTTCCCAAAACCAGATCACTTCTGTTCAAATGTCATTTTGCTCTCCTTTACAAAGTGTCCTAGGGGAAGCTTTTGACAAAGCCTTCTTTCCTTTTGTTTATGTTAAAAGAGGGATAAACATGGAATTGCCTGTCAATAAAACTCTGGTTCTATTCTTTAGAGCAAATCATACAGAATAAAACCAACCCACCCGGCAATAACACCCCCCCCCCCACCACCTCAGCCTGGGCTCCATCCTTAGGAGCTCTAGAGTTTATTCTTGGGTTTCTGGGCAAAGCTTTTTAAATAATTTAATTTTTTAATGTGCTCAGGCCCTGCTGTCTGCATTTGGGAGCCAGGCTATGAAAGGAATAAATCCACACCCCTGAGGGAGTTAGGAACCACACCACCTGTGAAGATCCATCCCTTTCTGTGTTGTGTCCGTAGAAAATGCCACATGGGAAGAGTGTGCAAGTGTGGTGTCCACCACACCCACCTCAGGTTGTTGTTTCATCAGTTGCATATCCCAAAATATCTGGGAGAATCACTGCAATTGATGCTGTGCTCCTGCTGGGCACTGCCAGAGCATCTCTGCCCTTTTGTCCTCTCCTGGTCAATGTTTCTGGCATGTCACAGACTGGCACCCTCAGGGCTGAGAGGGTTTTGCCTAATCCAGAGGTTTGGGATAAAATATAAAGTTTAGCAGGGTAAATCTTTCGGGCTAAATACAGGGATAAATGTAACTGGTCAGCAGTAGCTGTAATTATCCTCATGGATATTAGTGATAGGAAACCTATGAAAATCAGCTAAAATCTCAAAAAATATTTAGGATCACAGGCACACTGCCCCAACCCCCCATCATCTCTACAGAGCAGGGAATTCATCTCCTCCAGAGCTGCAGTCTGTCACCTGGAGCTGCTGTGCTCCTGAGGGATTTATTGGGGCAATTGGGATGAAACATCCACAAATCTCAGCCTATGGATTTGCACCTTTTTGCTGTTTTCCCATCAAAGTCAGGTTTCACACATTTCTGACTCTCAGTTTAACACTGAGACCATCAAATCTGAGCAGTCCCTTCTTTTTCAGAATTTGCTCCCAGTGAGATGAGTTGAGTTTTGCCGGTTGGAACCTGCTGATATCAAATGCTTTCGAGTTATAGATGGGTGACCCCCTCAGCTGTATTTTACAAATAAATAACTTTTCTCTCTAAACACGAGTCCTGTTCAACTGCACATGAAGTTCCAGGCGTCAGTCTCATGGTTTTGAACACTTTAACTTGATAACACATTGAAAAAAGTTCTGTAGCCCTGATTTTTGCTGAAGGAGGGAAATCCAGAGGAAATTACTGCCTTGGTTTGGTTCCATCTCTGACTTCTTTAAGCTTGTCTCTTTAAGCCTGGTTAAACAGGGAATGAACCATTTCATATGGATTAGCTTTAAAAAAAAAAAACCTCTTAAGTGTATACATGAAATTTCACATCATTTATTTCTAGGGGATAACTTCAAGCTTTTCTCTGAACTGGTACACAAGGGAGGCAGGCTAAGCCCTAAACCTTAAATTGTGGCTCTTTTCTGGTGATTAAAACCAGATAAATTAGTTGTAGGGGCTGACAAAGATGTCTCTATCCAGTCTGTGCCATTTGCCAGCAGAATGTCAGCTCCGTTCTCCTCAGCAGCCACGGGAGCTCAGCTGGGGCCCTGAATCAATCTGAGAGGGTTTTTTGTCACCACGATAAAGGTCCTGGAGGTGAAACTGCTGGTAGCCCATCAGTGACACTTGTGAAATGCCGTGGACAGGATGGCACAAACGTGAGGGCTCCTGCTCAGCAGTGGTGCGCACCAGGGGTGGTTCTGCAGGCGCGCTCGCCCTGCGCTGCCTCCTGTGCCTGTGTGAGGGAAATAAACGGGTCTGTGCAGGGATGTACTCAGGTACATGGAATATGAGCGTGTGGGTGGTAGGGACACCTGATTTCACTCCTGTTTTGTATTCACCCGGGGCTTGAAGGAGAAAGAGCGAGAGGAAGCTGCTGAAAGCTTGTTTAAAAAGCCTGTGGCTGTGGTGTCTCACCCAAGCAGGGGCTCCCAGGCACAGGGTGGGTTTGTTGGGGTGTCCAGTGCGGGGCCAGGGGTTGGACTGGATGGTCCTGATGGGTCCCTGCCAACTCAGCATATTCAATGGTTCTGTGATAAGAGTTATTCTTTTTCCAAAGAATAATTATAAAAATGAAGAACTGTGCTAATTCTTAAACACAGTCCCTGTTTGTTTAGCTTTTGTTTCCTTCTCTTTGAAATAATACACTCTAATCTTTACACTTTTAAAGAACTTTATCTCTAAATTGTGGCAGCCAAGTAGGTGGCCAAGCCAATACTTCCTTTTCCCCAGCCAGGGAAGAGGCAGCAGGTTGTGTTTTCAGGAGACTGGAGAAGCCTTCTGGAAAGCTTTCCTAGGGTTATCATCACATGCCAAGGATGATGTCCATACAGAACACAGACTTCCTAACAATGCAGCTTCCTTGGAAAGAAAATTTTGTTTCCTTTAGCTCTCTCATTCTGAAAGAATAAAGAAGTCCATGGGGAAGGAGTCAGTCCTTAAAGAAAATACTTGTTCTTGTAATTACCACGTTCCTGCTTCCTCTGTGCCTGCCAGAATTCACCACGAATAAGAGGGTGTGGCCATTAATTGCCAGCCAAGTGGCACAATTAATGTTCTGCAAATGCTGTATCTTCTGGGTGAAGTGATGCACCTGAGTTATAAAATGTTATAAAATCCAGCTCTGAGTTTGAATACCAGTACAGACAGCCACACATACGTGTGCCAAGAGGGTGTGTTGTGTTCATTCTTCCCTTATTTTATTTTTTTTTTTTAGGATGTGACACTTCAATTTTTCTTTGCTCCCTAGAGAGCTGAAAGCACTTTTTCAAGGACTTAATTTCTGTGCAATGGAGCTCGTGGGCAACCACTCAGCAAATGCAAAATAAGGAATGCAGTCATGGTTCTAAAGCCATTTCACATTCTTCAAACTGATGCCAGTTGTGTGCACTGACAGTAATCCTGTCTAATCCCCTGCACACGAATTATCTCTGTACACCTGCCTCCATTGTCTCACTTCTCAGCTCTGAATGCTCAGAACCACAATGGCCAGGAAGGCAGAGCAGCAGAACAAAGCATCCATGCACACACCGCCTGCCCTGCTACAGTTTGGCACTGTAAACATGAAACATTGGCAGATTTTGGTGCTGGGAGTCAGCATCGAGACATTTTCCCTGCTTCCTGCCCCCAGCTGATGTGTGTGTTTGTGTTCCTTGGCAGACTGACTGAGGCACACAGAACAGCTGTGAGAGTCATCAGGAGAATGCAGTATTTTGTAGCCAGGAGAAAATTTCAGGTAAGCAGCAGAATTCATCCTCAGTGCACCTCGTGAGCTCACCTGACACTGGAAGGGCTCTCAGAGTGGTCTTGTCTTTGTGAGTAAATAGTGGTTGTAATAAGTCAAGGGCATTGTCTGGGTTCTTGGCTTCACACCTCACGTGGATTTTTAAATGGTGTGGGCAAAATTATCAACCACCCATGGGTATGGTATGATACAAACCCCTGAATTTGTGGAGCCAGCATGGTTATTTTTTATTTCTCTTTTTTTGCTGCATTTGTTTTTTGGGGTTCTATTTGTTTTACTGTACTGACCAATGCCTACCCTTCTGCTAGAAGAAGTAAAGAAAACCCTCTGGTGGGGTGAAAACTCCACTGGTGGAGTCTCTGCAGAAATCCTGTCCACACTGACCATAACGAGAGGGTTATCAATCATCTGATCAATTAGAGAATGTGCACTTGTGTGCTCTGTATGGCTGGCAGATCAATCACTGATGAGTACTGTGGGTTTAAATTTGCTTTCACAGTTGTGGTCTCCATTTCCAAATCCCACAAAGGGACCTCATGTGCCATATTTTATAAAATTCTGGAGCATCTGCCTTCTGGAAATTTGCTGTCATTGTGAAGTGTTAATTTTCTCAATCAGGTCACAAGGGCTCAAACTAAAAGTGCTGCTTTGGAAACACTGTCTTATTTTGCCTGTTCAGTGAGGCTTATTATGATAAAACTTTTTTGGAATGTGATTCTGATATCATCATTCTCATCATCCATGGGCTGGAAATGCCACGGAAATGAAAAATTAACATCTGGACTGATTTTCAAAGTCCTTGTTATTTCCATCTCGAGGTTCATGCTGTTTTGTCCAAGAGGATCCACTGCAAGTTAATGACCTTTCATAATCCTTTTGAAGAGGTTTAAAAAAAATAAATCAAGAGCCTACATTTCAGAGGAGTTTGATTAGAGCCGAGCACTTAAATGCAGGGGAGAGAAATCTGAGATAAGCCCCCAGCACTCAGAAGACTCTGAATTAGGGCAGAGAGAATACCTTCTACATTTCCTAAACTCATGCACACTTGTATCTTCAGATAACCCCACCTTTTGAGAGAAAACTGGGAAAAGTCAGTTTGTTTAACTCAGCAAAAAAGAGGAGAGCAGGATTCTATTATAACTGTACCAGAGGTATCAACACAGTGAGAAATTTAAAAAATAAATAAATTAAAGACACCATTTCTGGAAAATAAAATCAGTTTATAAATGAGTTAGGTTAAAAATTGTGATATTTCAAACCACCAGAGCCCTAATGTTCTGGAATTGTCAGCCAGTAGCAGTCATGCCAAACCTTACAAACCAAATTTCATCAATCCATGGAGAGAAGTCTGTGTGTCAGTGTTAGTGACAGGGAAAAAGAAGAAGAAGAAGGAGTAATCTTCTGTTTCTTCCTTTTGTGAAGGAAATGAAATACAGTTTATTGGACTCCCCATGCTAATGAGATTGTGCAAGTTCAAAGCTGGCTAATATTATTTAGAGGTTTGCATGCTGAGTGTGGAATACTGAGCTCAAATGGCCAGGATCTGGGATTCTGAAGAGAATGAAAGTTAAAGGAGTTGTCCAAGCTCTGCATTTGCCACACTTCCCTGGAAGCCCATTACCTCCTGGCTTAAGTCGTATTGTTAGCATTTCCTAATAAAAACATGACAAGAGGTCGTGCCAAAGTTTGGCAGGACTCTGGATGCTCAGATCTAAAGCTTTATGGGAAAAGAGAGAGAAATGGTGAAAGCTGGAGGGATATCTTTCCTAAGCTTTGGGAGGACTCAGGGAGATATCAGTGTACTGTACTTTACAATATAGGATTTGGAGCTGATGATTTAGTAAAGGGGGTAACAGATAGGGGAATTCTTCTGGGAGGGGAAAAAAAATTTCACGGGGAATGAGCAGAATTAATTATGCACATAGCAGCCCATGGGGGAGAGAGGGGAGGGGAAAACTCCCCAGCACACCCAGGCTCTGCGCCATGCATCCCTTAAATAGAGAGTGTCCAAAGGAAAGGACACAGGATTCAGCCAAAATGCTCTCAAAGCACCCCCACCAGCCACTCCAAAGAGTGATACTGGCACTGCTCCTCGGGGGAAGACAATGGGCTGCTTTTCTGGCCAGAAATACTGATGTGTCAGCGTCTGCGAAATGCCGAGCTGGGGAAGGAAAAGGAAAAAAGAAAAAAAAGGCGATAAACTGAAAGCTGAGACCTCCCTCCTCCGCAAAGCCTCTCCTCCCAAAAACACCCCAAAACACCCAAACGCACACGCAGAGCAGCAGAGCCACAGCCCCTCTGGAACAGGAGCAGGTAATGCTGAGCGCAGGGAAGGCTTTTGTCACGAAGAGCTCCTGCTTCTTCATTCATTGCACAGGATTTGTCTCCATTCCAGCTCCGTGCTCTCATTTGAAATTTCCAGGATCCCGTGGCTGCCTTCCAAGCGTGACTCCAGCACATGCTGGAGGTGTTCAGTGCATGTGTGCAGTGGTGCATGCTAATGGCTCTGGCTGAGGCTGTGACAGAGTGCAAACAGACAACAAGATGACTAATGAGCTGTTTGCAGTAATTTCCAATTACTAGATTTGCAATTTACCTTTGCTTTTTTTCTTCCCCCCCCCCCCCTCAGCCCCTTTTCTTGAGCCAGAGCCAAAAAGGAGACATCTTGCCCCACATTTCCCATAGGGGCTCTCAAAACGCTGGTCTTCCCAAAACGACCTGATTTGGGTTTGTGCCACCACACACACATTGATTTCAGTTGCTAAAATTTTACCGTGCTGCACTTTTTATAATCACATCACTTTATGTAGATTCTCTAGAGCTGTTTCAAAATTCGGCTGCAGTAGTTGCAGCAAGAAACCAAAGCTTGGCAGAAGCATCTGGATTCTCATTGGAATGGGAATAAAGCCGGGCAGGTGGCAGTTTTTTTCACTCTCCTGCATTTTGTTATCTGTCCTTTTTTTTATTTGAATTGCACCTTTTTTCCTGACCTCGAAGGCATCACGAGTGACCAAGGAGCACAAACAAAACCCACGTGCAGCAGCCTCCTGACTTATGCAAAACATCTGCACTCCCAGTTCCTCAAGCAGCAACATTTCTGTCACCAGGCATCTTTGGGCTTCAGAGACCTTCGATTCTGGGTCCAAGTGTTGTGAGTTGGGCCATCCCTGGGGTTCAGCCCTCGGGCATGATGATTAACATCTGGGTTTGCAGTGAGCCAGGAGATGCTGCACACGAGAGGCTCAGATAAATTACACACCTTGGGTTTTCCAATACACTGGGAAGGGCCAACGTTTTGCTCGGTGTGGAGTAACATGAAGACATGGCTCTGGCTGACAGTAATGGGAACAATTTGGCTCCATCTCCACAATAAATAATCACCCTACACCGGCTGCGTGTTTCTTATTCATTACAACAACCGGTGCAAAATGGCAGGCAAATAAGCTCTGGCAGATAAAAAGCAGCATGGAGGGCTGTCTGAACAGCAGTGCAGATTAAAGAATGCTCACCTTGCACCCCCTGGCTGCCTCCCTCCCTGCAGCAAGCTCGGAAGCCGTACGACGTGCGGGACGTGATCGAGCAGTACTCGCAGGGACACCTCAACATGATGGTGCGCATCAAGGAGCTCCAGAGAAGGTAGGCCCTGCCTGCCCCGGGGGATGCGTCGCGTCTCTGGTGCCAGCTGGCTCCAGGAGAGATGTGTGCTTCACGAACAGTAATTGTCCCAAACGGCGAGCACAACAGGGAGCGCAATATCCACAGGATTTCACCTGGAGTCAGTTTTAACCCCTTGTATGACCAAGTTTACACTTATCCTTTATTCTCCTCTCTTCTCTCTCCGAGAAATGAAGGTGCATGCTGTGAAATTTATAGCACGATCCAAGCTCTTCTGTCCTCTTCTTAGGAAAAGAAAACTTTTCACGTAATGATTTACCTTTCTGTTTCCACTCTGTGGTTCTCCACAAGTGAGAGAAATCTGTTTTGCCTGTGCTGCACTATCTGGAAATTTCCCTGCCCACATTCCTCCATGCACATGCTTTCTCCAAGTTTGGGGTTTGCAGCTGAAATATTTTGCCACAAAACCATTCTTTTCAGTTTCAGGACGAAGTGCTTTTCTCTTTACAAATCAATGCTGTGGACTGGGACAGCAGAATGAACTCCTCTGGCCCTTAAATGAAATGAAAAAAAAAAAATTCCTGTTGAATGGAATCTACTGTGTCAACATGTCTAGATATTAAATCTGCCTGCATGAGGCTCTAGGAATAGTTGCAAATGTTATTAAGAAGCCCTTCTGTTTGTACAGTCTTTGTTATTAGATTACACATGACACAGGAGAGCCATGTCTTAGTTACAACTTGAAAGTCTAAGGAATGTCAATGCTCACAAAAAAACAATAATAGTGTGGTTTGATTTTGGAGAAAAAGCTCTAGAGAGCTAAACTGCTGACTGCATGTACAGAAAGTCATGGCAGCCTCATGTTTTTGCTTGTTTTGGTTTGGGTTTAGAGCTACTGTAAATTCTCACGTAAATTACGCTGCCATGCTTTTCCAAGCAACAGAGTTTAAGTTGCCAATTGGTAATTGCTCTGCTGGTAATTCTCTGTTTGCTTTTCAGGTTGGACCAATCCTTGGGAAAGCCAGGCCTTTTCCTCCCAGGTAAAGTGACTGCATTTTATGCCACTTGATTACCTGCATAACTTTGGGAAGATACCCTTGGCTACAGTAATATGGATTTATAATCCAGCCAATTATACCTGAACATAATTCTGTTAATAAGCCCTGGAATGCCTGTGTAAAGATAAATACCTTTCATTCAGGTGGTAGTGGAGTAAATGGAAATTAAGAATAAATGTTAAAATGTGTATCAAGTACACAAGGAGCTGGAACTATACTATGGGAAGGTCTTCCACAAAAATATTATTTCTAAACCTTTTGTGCTGGGATTAGAATATAGGTTGATTCTACTTAAAAAGGTTTCTTCCTTTCTGAACTCAAGTCCCACATCCCCAAGTGACTTGGAGCATCACTGATGGCAGCAAAGTCATTTCAGAGCCTTTAAAAAATGGCATGTTAGCAGTGGCTGATATGATCAGAACAAGAATTGTCATTCAAAACACATTTTCAACATCTGATTGCTGCAGAAGGCTCAGTACTACAACCTTTTTTCCCTGTAGCTGGTTTTGGACCACAGGAAAATAATCTGCCAGTTTGAATATTTCTGTAAATATTTATACTTGGGAATTCATTCCACAATGTGAGAGCTAAATTTATGGAAAAACTTTCCTTACCTCCAAGAACACATTGTTTTATTTCAAAAGTAACATTATCAAATTAGAAATGCAATTTGTGCTCTAAACATTTTAGAAGCACTTTTTATCAAACCAGTTTCCTGCTCTAGAGGAGATGAATAATTAGAAGCTGATTGTGAAATAATGTTCTGAGAGGTCTGAGAAGCTGAAGATGTTCAGGAAGTTGCCTCTCACCAAATCTTGAGTCTAAAGGGTCCCAGTAACCACTGGGAGGGTCTTTAGGGGGTCTGTGGCTTTGGACAAGTGTTGGAAGGGGTCTGAATTCCCAAGGAAATGACTGGAGGAGGTAGAATGGTGGTTAGGGGTGCAAAGGCTGGTGGGCTCAGGCAGGGCTTGGCAAGACCAAACCCCGAAGTTATTTGATCCAGTGGTTATTTTATCTGGGCCCTCCACAAATCCAAAAATAAGATAAGTGCAAGATAAGAGAAAATAAAATAAATAACGTAAGAAAAATGATCTGCAGAGCTAAACCTAGAATTAGTTTGCAGTCACTCCTGGCATTATGCAAGTGATGAGTGGTTACACTGTTCATCTGTTTGGGGTCAAAACAGACTCTGGCACTCTCCTTCTGCTCTGGAAAATGGGTTATCCCTCAGGTTTCCAGAATGCCTGGCTTATGCTACCCTGAAAATGTATTTTCACTGTGATACTTTTCCAGGCATTGCTAAAACCCTCATTTTTAATATGGGTGTGTTATTTTTGAATTGATGACAAGCAGAAAAGAAATGACAATGCAAACAAAATTAAACTGCCAAGGAGAAAAACATGAGAAGAATTTTTCTTTCCACCCCCTTTTTTTTTTTTTTCTGTTTTATTCTACTCCCATTCAAAGAATCTTAAGGTCTGATTCCAAGTCGAAATGAATGGGAGTCTTTCCAGTGACCTCAGTGGGTTTTGGATCAGGCTGTTATTGAAACCCTGTTGTCAGCTTTGATAATATTATATAAAGTAATTGCAGCATGCCTAAGGCATTATTACCTTCCAAAAGTGAATGATGTCATAAAAGATCCAGAATCTGAATTCACTGGAAGCAATTATTTTTATTTTTCAAGTCAGTTTCTCCAAGATAAAAAGCCGTAAAAGCTGTGTTCAAACAAGATAAGGACACCAGAAAAGAATAAAAGCCATGCTGGGTCAGAGCAGTCCTGACTCCAGCACAGCCAGAGAAAGGTGCTTTGGGAAATGTGTGAAGAAAGGCTTTCACTTTCCTGTAAGCTTTCAGCCATTTGCACATCAGAGGCTTCCTGCCATGGTTTCAGTGTATTTAGTAGTCCAAAATGGCTTCTCCTTAACGAGCTTGCCTAGTTACCCCTATAAACTTATAATTCCTGCCATATTTTGTACAAAGAATTTTCATGGTTTCAGCACATTGTGAGGAATCCTCCCTCTTGGCTTGTTTTGGTCCTGGCATCTCCTGGCCCTCTTTGAAACCCCTGCTGCCAGGAGTGGATTTAAACCACTGAGATAAAGAATAAATTTCTTTATCCAAAGACCTGGGATAGATGGATAGATGATAGATAGATAGATGACAGATAGGTAGATAGATATAGATAGATAGATATAGATAGATAGAAGACAGATAGATAAATAGATTATATAGAGATAGATAGAGATAGAGATAGAAGATAGAGAAATAGATTAGATAGATAGATAGATAGAGATTGATGAATAGATAGATGAATAGATAAATAGATGGATAGATAAAGATATTGACAGATCAATCAATCATTCAATCTCTGCCACTCCAGCCCTTGCAGCCCTTGCTGCCTGCTACACCTGCAGCCTCAGCTGAAAACATCTGATTTCTTTCAGCATAGCAAGTTTGCCTTGCTGTGCCAGTGACATTCAGAATAGGAGGATACCCAGGTGCCCTGCCCACTCCATCCAACTCCATGCAGTTCACTGAGATAATTAAACAGCAAAGCAACTTACTCTGGATTCCATCTATAGCCCCTCATGTCCACAGAATACCTCTACCAAGGTCCAAGTGGCCCTTTAGGCTGATTTAATCTTGTCAGTCTGACAAATTAATTCCCTTCTCTCCAACCACTTTCACTCCTTCTCACCATCAAAAATTCTTTGTTATCTTCCTGTATTTTATGCTCCCCATTATTACCAGCTTTTTCTTTTTGCTTTAAATACCACAGGTATAATTCTTGGTTTGAATTTATTCTCCACCTAATGAATGTCCCACTTTTATCCCTGTTTCTTTAGAGAAAGGGGTAGACAAAGGATACTACAGCATAGGAGCCAGACTGATCCGGCTGGAGGATAAGGTAAGTGCATGAAAGCTTATTTCTTTTTTCTGAGCAATGATATCTGATCTAGAGACATGCAAGATAGTATCTTGGCATGATTTACTTTGGAATTACAGGGCTCCATAATAAAGAATAATATCCTAATTTTTGTGGGGGAGCTGATGAAGTATCGTGTGCGTGTTGTTCAGCATTAACCATTGACCTGCTGTGCAGTTTGGGTTCTGGACTGTAAAAGACTTCCATGTTGAAGTGAAGTCACACACCTTGTGTACGAGTGCTGTGAACTGGCTGGTGTTTGTCACACCAGAATTAGGGAGTTGAACAGAAAGGTTGGCCAGGGCTCTTTGTGAGTAGCAATAGTTGACATCTCGGTTAAAAATCCTGACATTCTTAAATGTTTGCTGCATTTTTCCCCCTGTGAAGTTATCTTTGCACCATTTCTGCCCCTCCCTCCCTGTCATCTCTCCAAGAACACGTTGATTTTTTTATTAATTAGAGTTCTTAGGAGCATGCCTAAAGGCCAAAGCTCAGTGAGGCCCTATTGTTTTAGACCTGCTCCAAACATCCTCGAGAACTCTTTCCACTCAAGTGATAACAAAACTACAGGTTTGCTCAAAACTCAGATCTATGTCTCTAGCAGAGTTTTGGTCCCTTGCCTGCCTCTAAGGCTGGTATCCCTAAACCAGGATACTTTGGGTGGGCAGTGGCAGGACAGTGGCTGTGGTGGGGCTGTGAGGTGGCTCAGGCAAAAGTGCATTTGAATTTAGTGTATTCATTGCCTATTTGTACCCCTGTCTCACTCCAATTTGTCATGCAAATTCCCCTGTCACTTTTTCTGGGGAAGTCAGGCGAGAAGGAAAGAGGAAGGAAACTTCTCATAATTCTTAAGAGCTGTGAGTCTTGCCAAAAAGCAGAAATTGAAATTCAACTAATACAGTCTCTTGCTTAATTTTCAATTGCTAGGATAACATTGGGAATATGTGACACTGCCATGTCAAAGGACAGATCTTATTTGACTTTTAGCTTTCTTGCACAGTGTCAGAGCATCAGCTTCACAGATAAAGACATTATCTGAGCTAACTTTTAAAGTGGATTGGTCCCTTTTGCAGGCACAGCCACTCAAAGTGAAAATGGCTTTAATTCAGATTGCCTTATTCACTTCAAAAGAGATAAATTACTCTCTAGCCTCCGTATAGTTGGTAAATTTATACCGTGAGTTCATTCAGATTCCTTGAATATGCATCTATAGAGAAACCCACAATACAGATTGAAAATATAGCCATAAAGTTATCTGTGATAATAGCTGGAGTGCTCTGAGTGAGAAATACTGCTGGTTTTGTAAATACCTCTGGAGGCAGCAGTTCGTGCTCTCCTGACTGCTCCGTATTTACGAAGAAGAGAGGTGAGAAAGTTTTGAGTGTGTCTGGCCTTGGTCCAGCCTTAGCACAATGTGCTGTGGATTTGATGAATTTTATTTCAAAGCCTGACTTGGAGGCATCTTGGTGTAAGAAGGGGAATGTTCCAGGAGATGCAGGAAATGCTGCAGTGACAGATCTCTGTTGCAGATACCTGCTTGTGCTCTGCCTTTCATTTAGGCACGGCCTAAATAAGGTCAGTGCAGGCTCAAACTATGAGTGGGCAAGACCCAGCTGCTCTTTTGTTTGAAAAATTAAACTTGGTGCTTTAATTTGTGCATGGGAACTGGTGATTTCTCCCTCTCTGTGCTTGTCGTTGAGGAGAAAACACATGGAGAGGAATTAAAATGTGTCAAGGTGATGTCCATAGGATGAGTCCATCACTGCAGCTTCCTTTTTGTTCTCAGACCAAACTGCAAATGTAAAATAAAACATCAGATTGGGAGGGAACCCAGGGTATTTGACCTTTCAGCACAAATTTTCATTTTTTCAGGTGTACAGGGCTTCATGCTCATATTCCTGCTAAGAGAGTAGACATGATGCAGAAAAAGGGCAAACATTTGGTTTGCTCGGGGTTTTTGTGGCATAAGTTTGGGGTTTTTTGGTTTGTTTGGGTTGGGGTTTTTTTGTATTTACATCTTTTTGGCACGTGAGGCTAAAATACATCTGTTTACATAACGAATGCAAAGTTAAGCTTCCCAGCTATCTCCATTTTAATGGGACAATAGAAACGACTGCATCCTGCTGTCAAACTGCTTCCCCTAAGCCGTTTCCCCGTGTCTCATGGGCCCTCCTGCCCCAACAGCTCATTCTGTGTAGTGCTTTGTGCCCACGTGTGAAACAGCATTGGAGCCAGGAAGGACAAGCTGGGTTTCAACCTCTGAGGAGAATAAATGAAGCAAGGGCACGTCTGACATCAGGCTCCAGCTGGGGGTGAAAAATTATCTCCCCCTTGGAACTAGAAAACCTTTGGGATCAGCTTCTTCCCCCTGGAGAAATGATTTGAACATTCGTTCACCCAGAACAGTGATGGCAGCCTCCCAAAAGAGTGACACATCTGATAAAATGACACATTTCTGGACAAAGGCCAGTCAGTGTGGACTGATAGAAATGCAGTGTGGATTTCAACATTTTAGCTGCCTAAACAAGCTGTGTCCATAAGCCACGGGTGCACCTCTGGTCCGGACTGGCCTGCCCCAGCAGCATTTTGCAGCTCATTGGCTTCAGCCGTTTCTCCAGAGGGAATCAGGGTGTGACGAACCCACTGAGAGCCGTGCCTTGCTCTACACAGAGCCACAATTCCTCTGCTGGCAAACTGAGGGAGGCAGGAGCACCCATTTCTGATGGTTAGGATGAACCCCATTCCCTGGAGAGGTTTGCGTTATTGCAGTTAAAATGTGGTGTTTGCCGCACAGAAAGGCAGGGGTGCAGCTCTCTGCAGTGGTTGCTTGGTAATAGGTAGAAGTTTTGAGGCAAAAATGTCTCAAAGATGCAAAGATAACAGCTTTCCGTTCATGTGGCTGGACAGCACTGCCTGCAGCCCTTTTGTGACCAAACAGACTCCTTAGGTAAGATTGAAAAGGAGAGGTAAGAACAGCTCTGTGTAGGGTGAAGCACCACACAACCCCAGCAGAAAGTAGAAAGAAATCTCTTTTTTTTTTTGCCTGTAAGCATTGCAAAGCTGACTAGAATTGGGTCAAATGCCCGGGGGCAAATTTCAGGAAAAAAACCCCCAAAGCCTTTTAGACAACAACAACACTGTGCAAGGCTTCACTCCTCTCACGGATGTGGCACATGGCATGGGTTCAGGCTGCCCTGAACACTTCTCAACCTGTTTTTCCTTCAGTAGGGTATAAAAATCTTATTTTGTTGTGGCCAGTGTAATACCCTGGTGTGGCTCTTTTCACAAAAAAGCACCGAGATGTTCAGAGAAGGAATGGGGCTCTTTCCCAACACGTGATGTGTGCCATTTGGCTGACCCCTCCCTGAGTTCCATGGCAGGGTTTAATTTTATATTGTGGTATGTAGCCATTGACAGATCCTTTTGAAATGTATTAAGAGGGAGATTGGTTCCAAGATGATGTTCTAGAGCTGGCATTGGTTTCTTTTCAAAATTGTAAACTAATGCTTCTTCATGATGAAATGAGTATTCTTTCTTTTCCTTTTCTTTTCAAAATTAGAAACAAAAATCATGGTGTGCTATGTCAAACTGCACGGCAAGCTATAAATAAAAACAGGAGAGAAAAGAATCTGCAAATGAAAGGTTAGAAAGGACAGCTGTGTTGTCTTTGAAAAAGAAATCTATTAGGTATTTTTATAATTATATGGCAGTCTGTTTTATGTGGTATTTACAGTTATGATTTACGTCCATATTACCATAACCATTTCCATACTTATAGACAACATGTGATAATGCTGAGAGCCAAAAGCAACCATTTGGTAGCATTTAAAAAATGCAGGAACACTAAGAGAAAGCAGGGCAGCAAAGCTGAACCCTTCTGAGTTTTATCCATCTGAGTAATGCGAGCCAGGACAAAAATGTCCTCCAACATAAACAAATGCAGAGGTTGGGTTGTGGTGGTAAACTCCCTCTTTACCAATTCAAACACTCATTTTTGAGTTGGGAGCTAGAAAGATGGGCTCAGAGAAGAGTGGTATTGCCCCACTATCTTATTCCTCCTGGATGACAACGGAGGGCTGGGTGTTGGTGAATCTGGTTCCCGCTGTGATTACATTAGAAGTCGTTAAATAGTAAGTTACTGATCATGGCAGTGCCTGCAAGCACCACCATCGTGACAGGCTGGTCAGAATTTCCATTGTAAACTCCTAATTTGTGTGCAGGAGTGATGGGCATAACTGAAATGCATTACAATGAAAAAAAAAAGGAACAAAAAGAAAAAAGCTGAACATCGGTGCACGATGAGTCAGTTGCAACATGAGTGTGCTGCACTTTTGAGGTTTCAGGAATATGTCTGAAATAAACCCCTTTAGTAACAAAGCCATGTTCTGGCACTAAGGCGTTTATGGGATGCTTGCCCCCAGTTCCCAAAAGACTGAGTCATTCCATAATGGAAAGGTTTTCAGCAGGCTCTTTGCAAATGGGTGTTTTGTGGATTTTCTTAGGTCAAAGCCTTATCTCATTTACTCCAGAGCAGCCCAGCATAAATCCAGTGATTCTGTGCCATGAGCATGACGTCACGGGGTTTTTATTTTTAATCTGTTACCGAATTAAAAGAAAACAAAGCTAACAAAAAATGAAAGCCCTGATGCCTCGAGCCAAAAGTTTTCTCCACGTGTGCCAGTGAAGTTACACAGGATTTATGCAGGTGTAAATGGCAGCACATTTCTTAAACGGCTTTAAACAAGATTCGAGCTCCTGCCTGCACATCCTGCTCGTCAGGAGCAAACTGACAGGGGTGAGGTGAAAGCAGAAATGGGGACTCAAAAATTTCAGAACCTATCTGAGTGAAATCATGTTTTTCACCTCTTATGAGTAAGTGAATCTTCGTGGTATGGTGGGGATTTAAGGCATTGTAGAACTGAAATTGTGTTCTTGTACTGAATCTAGAGGGGTTTTTAATCTGAAAACCAAATAATGATGATTTAAGTGCTTAGATCTCATCCACACAGCTTTTCTAGTCTGCTCCTCCTCAATGCAGAGAGGAACTATTGCAACTCTGACTCCTTTTGGCTTTCTGGGACAGGTCTGTGCTTCTCAGATAAACCTTGCTCAATACAGCTGAGAGGGAAAGGCTGGGTTTAAGCTGCCTGGTTGTGATGGTAATTTCTGGAGGATCAGGCAAAAATAAGAGCTAACTCTGATACCCTTTCAAGTAAAAGAAGAGACAGATCATATACTCTGAGGCATAAGGGAAAGAATCCTCCCTCAATGCTTCCCTCATGTTTTTTGTTGTGGAGCTTTATCATATGTGGTCCTTGGTAGCACCCTGCTATTATTCAGGTTCTACACCGCTTTCCATTACAGAGCTCTGCTTTCAGTTCCTTCCAGCTTTGCCAAACTCCAGCCATCTGGGCTGCAATTCTCTGAGGCAGATGTCTGCCTCGGTCTGAGATCCTCTGGAAAATTTATGTGTCAGGGTGGGTCATCCTTTCTATATCACAGTAACCTGACCCACTGTGAAGATTGTCCCAGAAGTAAACATGAAAACTCTGATGGAAAACACTTGAGCTTCTTATGAATTTGAGCAGGAAAATTGGACAGAAGTGGGATGTTATCTGCCAGTCTTGAAAAACAGAGGCCTGATCCAAAACGCAGTGAACTCATCAGGAAGCTTTCACAGGGATCAGTCCCTGATTTTTAATGGGTGAGGGAACAGAGAGTTTCGCACAGTGAACGTTTGCCAGGACACAATCCACCACCATAAATCAAACATTCAATCATTCCAAAGGCCAGTAAATGAGCGTGCAGATGGCAGTGTCTGCTCCCCAGGGATTGCTCTGACTGGGATCCAGCCTGAACAGGCTGATCTCACTCTGAGCAGTCTCAGGGACTGCTCTGATCAGGCAGTTGGTGCTGTCTTGTTGCTTCTCTGCTCTCTTGGCTGGTGGAAGCAAGTCCTGGCAGGAAATGCTGCCCAGGACACCTCGGAGAGTGCAGGGGAGGAGCAGGCAGGCCTCACAGCCAGATGTTGCACAGCAGCCGGAATCCAACCTTCCCTTAGCAAGAGAGAAGAGGAGTCCCTTGTGGAGGAAGCACAAGTGCCCCTGGAGAAGAGCACACGGATTAACTGGGAACACCAAGGACGAGGGAAAGGCATAGTGACCTAAGGAAATCATGGAAGGGAACCTTTCCTGGCCTGTTACAGCTCTGGAACTCTGACCCAAGTGGATGCACCCAGCTGTTGAACCTGCAGGGAAAAGCTCCTGGAAATAGTGCTGACCAAAAGGCTGTGGCTGAGGGAGCCTGTCCGTGTCATCCTGTTCTCCCAAAAACCCTCCCAGCATCACCAAAAGTGGCTCTCACCAAAACTGGGAGAGGGGCACGAGCTGGGAGACAGTGAATTCCTGGAAGTTTCAGAGAAATCAGTGCCTGGGTAGAGGACAGACGTTGTTAATGCCCCTGCCCCTGGAAGGACAGACCACAGTGTGGGCCTGGCTCTTCTCAGGTGCCAGAGGGTCAGGCCACAGATGGATAGGCATCAAAGCTCTGTCAACTCTGTCACCCATGATGCAATAATTTATTTACTATTATGGGGTGAAAAAAAACATTTTTAGAGTATTTTGGAGATGTAGACCTTGGTTTTTTTAAGTAAAAGATCAGATCCTCCCATAAAGAGCTTTGACCTGAATGTCCAAAGAATAGCAGAAATCAGATCAGGTCTAAGTGTTTTGCTTATGCTTTTTATAATTTTTAATAGATCATTCTAAATAAACATAAAGTTCTACATGATCCTAGACCCCAAAACAGAATGCTTTTATTTAGCAATGTGGAAATGGAGTACTTTAACCATTCTGTTCAAGCAAACTAACAAAAAAATTCATTAAACCTGCCCTTTCCTATAAACAGTATTTTAAAAATTGTTATTTTCTGATGGAAAAAGAAGTCATTTGAACACTTTTTGCAACCTCCAGTTGTTGCAGATGTTAATTTAATTTAGAAAGCTTTTTTCCAAAATAGGTTTTGTAGCTGCACTTTGTTGCTTATGGCTGAGCACTGCAAATGCTGCCCTCCCTACAGACAGGTTGAGAATCTTTCTTTGGAATGTTTCTCCATCTGAAAATGACAATTTGTTTCCAATGGAACATTTTTTAAGAAAGTGTCACATTCATGTGTTTTAAATCATGTCCTGAAAGAAAGGCCTTCCAGTTTTCCAGTTCAGAGCAACTTTCTGAGAATGAGAATTGGGGTGGAATACTCTTAGTTTTCTGAGCATTTCTGTTGAGCAGGTTTATTTTTAATTCATTTGCTTGAAATTATTATTTAGTTCTGATTTTGAATAAAAGATATTTCAGCATCAAGAAGAATTCACAGAGAACACAGATAAATTTTCCTATAGGAAAAAATCCTTATTTCAGAATTACTGTAGTTGTTCACCTACCACATTTTTCAGATCAGTAATTTATAGGGAAATTTTAATGTTATTTGAAAGCCATGTAATACTGACCTCTAATTCCTCTTGCTCAGGGAAAGTACACTGAAAAAACCCCAGATTTATATTATTCAAGTAGTTACCGACTAAGAGTTGGATTGATGTTTCATGCAAGACCTGTGGTGCTGAGTCAGAGCAATCACCTCTTTAATCCTGGACTGTTCTGCTCCTGCTGATGCCAGCAGTGATGCTGGGGGATGCTAATTGAAGTCTAATTTGCTGTTAGTGCTCTCTGGGGTCCCGCTTGGCTCCCACACCCCCCACTCACAGTCACAGCAGTTTCCCATGGCAGAGGTGGCAGTCCCAGATGTCCCATCCCATGAAGCCATTTATTCCTGGGCAGGAACACAGGAACAGCCCGAGCTGCTGCCTCGAGGAGGGACCCCAGCAAAGGAACCCCTGGGACTTCATCCCATCGCAGTCTCCAAGTGCTGCTCTTCCTCCTGAGTCTTCAGCTGCTGCCCCTCTTTCCATGTCCATTCACCTCATCATCATCTCCCTTGCTATCCAAAAGCCCAGCAATTCCCGGCTGCTGCTGTGTCCCAATTCACCTGGCTGGTGCCACCCCTCTTTGTGCCCTTTGTCATCCCAAAGATTGACAGTTCGTGGCCTCTTGTCCCACACCTCAACCTGCATCCCAATCTGCGTCTCAAACTGCATTTCAATCTGCATTTCAATCTGCATTTTAATCTGCATTTCAATCTGCGAGCCCAGCTCCCTGCACCAGATGTGTTCCTCGACAATGAGAATTCTCAAAATTGCTAATTTCTGGCCCTGGCTGTGGAGATACACATGAAAAGCTGACGCCTCAAAACTCATGAAAGAAAGAGGATGAAGGTGAAATGCATGGTGTGTATTTAACGTGTTGGGCTTTTGAGGCACTCTGGTTGTGCTGACCAGGAGCAGCTGTAGCAGACACTGTTTTATAGCAGACACACTGTCCAGGGAGGCAGAAAAAGCAGCTGGAAGGCCGGGTGAGTGCTCAGAACCAGAGCACCCTGTCCTGTTTGCCCCCATAAACCCAGTGCCAGCTGCACATCCCTTGGGAAGAGCAGCAGGAGCTGGGATCTGCCAAGCTGTGCCACCAGGACATACCCTAGGAGGCAGCAGAAGCTCACGTTCCTTCTCAGCAGCTCAAACACAGCCTTTCACCTCCCTGCTCAGCCCCAGCACGGGCTGCTTGCTGAACTGGGTTTGTCCCGGGCTTCCAGGGGATGGGGAGCTTGGCACAAGCTGACACCGCAGGCATCTGGGGTTCCCAGAGCCACCAGCAGCGAGTCCTGCCTGTGAGAGGCTGAACTCACAGCGGGGTGGGGTGGGAGCCATGCAGGGAGCATCCACATCTCTGTGCAGGGCTCGGGGTGCCTCGGGATTGGCAGTCCAAGAGCAGCAATAGCTGCTTTCTGCACTCTGGATTCAAAATTCTGTGGTAGCAGGGAAAGAGGATGGTCCTGGAGGAGGACCCAGGAACTGAAGCACAGCAGGCTTTTCCCAGCACCACTGCACACACCTGACATTAACCCAGGCAAGCAGGTTAGAAATCATTTTCTGAAGGGCAGAAAGACTAAATCCAAAGAGTTTGCTCCCCATAAACCCAGATTTATAAGTATGATTACCATACAAATGGGATATCCATCTGCAGAAATGAAGGCTGGGTAGGCAAGGCCACAGCGGTGCCCTCAGGACATGCATTCTGTGCCCCCCTGAGCCCTGACCTCTCCGTTCACCCTCAGCAGTGCCTGGGGGCAGCTGCCCCGGGGTAACTGTGGGGAGATGGCTGGGAGGGGAGGCCCCGGCAGGAGCAGGAGCCTGGGAAGTGGTGCTTTCACACCGGGCAAGGATGGAGGTGAAGCGGGAAGTTGCTCATGGTGGATGTGGAAGTTGCAAACAAATGAGGTTTTCTTGGAGGATTTTGAAGCCTGACCTCAGAATTGTGCTTCAGGCCGGGTGTCACTGGAGTGTGGTCCTGCAGCCTGGCATGGCTGTGCCTCAGTCAGCACTTTTGGGTGTATTGTGTGTGATAACTGCGTGTGCAGTTGCACAGATGTGTAAACATAGAGCAATCTGATTTATATTTTGTAATTTTTGCATCTACTTTTTTTTTCTGGCTATTTTTTACATTCTATACGTTCCAGCCTCCGTTTTTTAGTCTAAAAAGAACTTAGATTGCTCTAGCAGTGCTGAATATAATTTCTGACTGGAGCTTTTGCTAGGTACTCCCAACTCTCCTACTGCAGCACGTTCTGAACTCACTATCCAGAGGAAAAAAAAAAATCCAAAAGAAACCAGTATTTCTGATATTGAGGACAAATTTATTTCCAGCCCCAGCTGGAGGGACTGTTACTGCAGGGATCGCTGCAAGGGGGTCAGACCCTGCAGTCCCAGTGATATACTCCTGGTCCTGTGGTAAAACACCTCTGCTTGGGGGGTAAGAGGCTGAATGGTGACAGGAACTGCTGTAAAGCTAACACAGCTTTGGTGGGTGGGGAATAGAGCACTCCATGTGCTGCTCTGTGATTTCCTCCTTTGGCTTGGAAGGCAAAAACCTTCTGCCTGTGTTTGGAAGGCAAATTTCAACCCCCAGAATATCTTCTCTGCATTTAGTTTAGTTTTACTGGCTGGTTGGGCAGCCTGACCACAGCTCGGACTGGAGTACAGGTTATGTCATTCAGCAGAAAACTCCCTTGTGGGAGCAGAATTTTGTTTCATTTTATTACTTTTTCCCTCCTCTTTCTCCTCCCCCAAGACTATAAATACAAAGGGAGGTCACAAAATAGAAGTAAGCTGTAGCCAGCAAAGTTCAGTGTTCGAAATTAAAAAAAAAAAAAAAATCCCCTCTGTATACTTATTAGAATTTCTTGTTAATGAGGTCATTTATGTCAGGGCAGGAAATGTACAAAATAGCAGAGGATAGAAAAATCTAGACACTATAAAACATGCCAACAAATTTGGCACATGTATTACTCCCTTAATGTGCCCCCAATGTAATGCATAGATCCCACAAGTGACCACACTCTGTTTATGCATGTAAAAACCCCTATACTAAGAGTAGCAATTTTACTGGTGGGAACAGATTATTGTGGTCTTTTTATGTAGCATAGAGGTTTACTTAGAATGAGTCCTTGCAGAAGAATGCAGGACCATGAAAAACTGTTAAAATGTCATGATTATATTAATTTCATACTTAAAGGAATACTTCACTTTAAGTTATGGCTCCAAAATTACACTGCTCATTCATGATGTTTTTAATGTATAATTGGCTGCCTTCAAAAATGTCACAGTAGGAGGAAAAAAAAAGTTCATTTTCCTTGGCGTGTGTGCTGTTGCTATTCCTGTGTTCATTTGGCTTGGCTCAGGGAACCAAAAGCTGCAGTCTGAAATAACTTTTTATATGTTGACATGTGCATTTAACCAGAATAAGCAGGCAGAGTGGACCAAGCTGGATTCAGCAAGGAACAAAATATATCTTGATACACCTTTTGTGTATCAGCCTCCATTTCTGATTCCTTTTCATTTCTTCATTGTCATGGCACACAAGGAGCTCTGGGCTGAACACAGAGATCAGGCAGCAAGATAAGATCAATGGGGAGAGGAGAGAAGAGTGAAAAAGGAAGGAAAATGATGGACACAATCTCTTGAAGAAAAAGCTGGGAAGGGAATAAATACTATTGATCTGTTGGGATTTATTTAGCCGAAAAAAGCCTGTGGTTTTCCAGAGCACACAGATCTTTGCTCCATTGTGGGCTGTCCCTCGGTCTGGCCTAAGGAGACATCTCTCCAGTCCCACACTTATGGAGCTGCATCCTTGAACCCTCATCTCATGTTGTGTTGCCTTAGCCACTGTGCTCTCCTGCTTTGCTTTGCCTTCTGCATTGTCCTGGGTCATTATTTATGGGGAGAAAAAAAATATCCTTCTGTACCCACCTCCTCGCACTCCCCTGATCCCGACAAACACCCTCAGAGAATTCTGTCTGGGGAGCAGACATTTGGGATCAGCAGAGGGTGGTGCTGTTCTTGGTTGCAAACCAGGCAAAAAGACCCCTTAGTTCTAAACAGGAAATCCAGGCCAAATGTGCAGAGGTTCCTGTCCAGGACCCTCCCTGGATAAGCTCAGGCTCCGTGTTCTGGTCAGGATGAGGATCAGGACACGCCGTGTGCCTGGCACATTGTTGGGACCTGCTCCTGGCCACATCTCAGCAGGGCTTTGTGTTTTCAGCACGTGAAATTTGGTGAGCCAAGAAGCAGGGGTCAGTTAGGGAAACAAAAAAAACATCCAGGTGAAAAATTAAGGATATTTAGGAAACTTAAACCCATGCATTGAGGTCTTCTTCATCTGTCTGACAGTCTGTGATCGAGCACCAAAATGCTGCGATTTGGGGGCTTTTTGTGTCATTGTGTCAGCCTTAGGCACCTGCAGCATGGTCACAATGGAGTGGGAATAAAGAAGGGAGAGGGAAAGAAGAGAATTCAGCAACTGCTTTGCAGGGACCCTCTTTCCCATCCAGCTTTCTTTCGATACAAGGTTTGGGGAGATGTCATGTTCTGCATGGCATCTGTTGGTCTTACCAATGATGGCTTCTGTGCTTAAATCCCCAGAAGATATTTGTGCTTGTGCCATTGTTAGTTCTCTTTAGTTTCCTCAGCGGGAATAAAGGTGGAGATATAATCTGTTTTCTGATATCTGCATATTTTACTGATTTTTTCCTGTGATATACCTGATACTGTGAGGTAAAAAATGATCTTTTGGGGTGTGTGTGTGGACTCATTTACTTAAAAAACCTCCAACAATTCAAGTAAGACTTGAACTGAAAATGCTAAAGAAACCTACCTCTGAAGTCCTTTATTCATGTCTCCTTCCATGTTCAAAACTGCCATCAGGACCTGAGGAAGTTTTTGCCTTTTTTTTTTTTTTTTTTTTTTGACGTTTTTATCTGTCCTGTGGTGGAGGACAAATATCACCAACATGAGCTGTTTTCTAAAGCAGCTTTGTAGCGCACAGCCAAACAGATCTGGCTGCTGTGTCACTTGGGGAATGAGTGCTCGAGTACGGCATTTATTAGCATTTAAATAGTGTGAATTTTACACCTTTGTGTGCACACAGGAGTTTTACTTCCAAGCCCTGTCCGTTTTTCCCCTCCCTAAATGCACTTGTGCTGGTGGGAGCTGAGTCCTCCCAGGCAAACTGCAACGCTGCAGCTGCAGTGTCAGAATATTTCAGAGGTCATTTATAAATATTAGTGCCAGGGCAAATAAATTTCTTCAGAGTACTTAGTCTGCTGCTAATAAATGGTTTATTTAAGCTTCTAAGAACGGTGACATTTCACTTTGAATGTCTTTGGCCTCTTAAAAATTGTTGGTGCAGAAAAGGAAAAAGGGGAAAAATAAACTGGAAAAAATATGCAGCTGATCTTTTGATATTTTTTTCCTACACTTTTGCTTGCTTAAATGGGCCTTCTTGTCAGACTGCATGTCTCTGTGTGAAGATGGTTCCAGTGTTTGATTAAGGTGTATTATTTATATTAATTAGTAGATCATTCCCTCTTTTTTTCTCTTTCATTCCCTCTTGTTTTCTCTTTCATTCCCTCTTTTTTTCCCTTTCAGAGCTGCATGCAGCTGAAATAGTTTGAGCAAGTTGTCTCTCATATCAATAGCAGTAACTAAATCCCTTTTGCCACGTTTCCCTTTTGGGGTGAATGTTATGGACATGGTGGTGACATTTTGTTTGTTCATTTTTTTGATGGTTTGGGGGTAGGTTTAGTTTTATCAATATTATTTGTCTTGCTCTTTGATTCAAAAGGCAGGGGTTCAGCTGGATTTTTAGTAGGGATATGAAGACAGAGCAGAAAGGGGGAAGGTTTAGTTTTTGGGCTGGGGATTGTGTTTTGTTGGGGTCTTTTTGACAGCTCAGCAAAGCTGTTAACTCTTGTCTCTTTTCATTCAAATACTGAATTCATGTCAAGAATAAATGCTAAAATCTTCTTTCATGTGCTTCCCATAAAATGTGTCATTTCACGCAGGCTCAGGAGGAGGTGTAAAGCTGATGGTTTTATTTGTGCATGTGTGGGGACATTCTATTTCTATTGCAACCATCCAGTATGGAAAGAAAAATAACGTTCTACTGAAAATCTCCAGTGATTTCTGTAAACAATGCTGTTCAAAAGTTACAGTCCCTGCAATTCTCAAGGTGCTTAATACTTCTTCTGGCAGCTGAGTCCATGCCGGTCTCTCCCAGATGGCAGGCAACCTCCAGAAACTCTGGGAAGGGGCAGGGAAAAACCTCAGCAAACTCAAAATATATATATAGGGAGGGGAATAAATTGAAACTGAGGGAGTTAGTAGGAACTTGGTCAAAGACTTCTAGTGTAAAGAGCCTGGAAAATGTTGTACATCCCTCAACCAAATCCCACACAGGACTAGAAGGAAGGGAAACAAGCCTCCCGTGTGCTCTTGAGCTGACAAATGACAGGGTTCCCAAAGCAGAGCAGGAAATTCTCTGCACTTCCTTAGAAGTTTATGGCAACACAGGTGTACTCTCCTGCAGACTTTGGCGTGCACATGATTTTGTCATTTAAGGAGACTGGGAGCAGAGGAGAGCTCTTCTGACTTGGGTTTCTTGGCTCTGGATGGGCTTCCCCTCCGTTCATGGCTTTTACCTCAGAACACCATCAGCTTCTCTTTTTAACTGCCTGTGTAGGAGATTTTTTTTTTTTCTTTTTTCTCTTGGAAAATATCAATCCATTCCCTGAGAGGTGGTTTTGTTCTCTTCCTTCCGTGACGCATTTGTCCTGAACATTCCTCTTGATCCCCAATCTGCAACAAGGATGACATCAAAAGGCAAAACAGGAGCTTTCCCTGGCCTGTCAGAGCAGGGGCTGAATTAAAAGACAATAAAAAGGCAATTCATTTTCAACCAGATTTACACAGATGGGCAATTAAAAAAAAAGTCTTCAGGTCCAGTCGTCAGTGATATTGTGGCCATATAATGTGTGTGAATCACTTTGGGAGGATTTGCACAAACATCCTCTGCAAACTCACTGCACTTTTTGATCTTCCAGCTCTGGGAAAGCAGAAAGGGAGGGGGGAAATGATGCCAAAGCATCAGCACTGAAACAGCTTCGGTGGTGAAGTTTTAAGATGGTTTTGTTGTGCAAAGATCCGGGGTCTCTGCAGCCCTGACGTCCCGGGACAGACCCCAGGGTCCCTGAGTGTCCAACCCCAGCAGCCTCTGTGCCCCTAGCAGCTCTGCTGGTGTTTTCCCCTGAAATGTGACAGCTTTGTTCCTCACATGACCCCAGAGCTCCTGGAGCCCAGCCCATACTTGTGCTGCTCCTGTGCTGTTTGCTGTCCCAGGAGGGGGCAGGCAGGACACCAGTGACTCCTGCAAACACAGAATTACCCTCCAACATCTTCCACATTTTCCAGGGGTTTTATTACAACACCACCTTAGCCCCTATCCTGACCAAGGCAGGATGCCTTCCAGCTGTTGATTTTTGTCTTTTCTGTGGTCTTCAGGGCATGCAACAAGCAGCAGAAGGTTTTATGTGTGTTTAATATCAGTGGAGTGTTTTAGTCTGGACGTTTCCCTTTATGGGCTGCATAAAGACACGTTTTGTGGGATTCTAATTTCACTCATAAACCCCCTTGTTAAGAGCAAGCTGCATTCTACTCAGTAAAGCTGTCAAAATTGACAGATTCAGCTTTGATCTTAGTAAGAAATCTGTCTGACCCCCAATTCTCAGAAGCGTCCCTTACACAAGGGGGCAAAAAAATATAATTGCACTTTCCAGAGGCAAACTCCAAAGCTTAGGGAAAATTCTGCTCTTGCGTGTGGACATTTTGACTATTACTGACCCTTGCTAAAAGAAGTAGCTTGAAATTTAAGTGATTACTGAATATGATAGCCTCTGGAAAATAACCATTGTGTTTTCAAAGGTTGTGCAGAGATCAGGTTTACCTACAAAATGAGTTTAGCCTTTTGACGTGCACAGAATTAAATCTTTAGATTTCAGTGACGTGACCAAAAAAGTAAGATTTCGGCCTAAGTAGGTGTTATTACTTGTGTGTGGGTGTGTGTGTGTGTGTGTGATGTTATCAGGCAGAAATATTCCAGGTATTGGAAACTGCTGAACACCGTTTCCAGGTGTTTCAGCGTGCTTCCGAGGAATAACTGATACAGAGCAGTGTACACTGGTGTGAGCCCAGGTGGGGCTGGGGCCAGGCTCTCCCTGGCTGAGACCAGGCCTGATGGGGCTCAGCTCCTACAGCAGCTGTTCAAGGTTTCACTGCAAACTGGCAGAAGTTCCAGAGCTGGGGAATTTCCCTGGAAACGCTGCTCAGCCTGTCCAGAAGTGAGAAGGGAGCTCTGCCTTTGAGGGACCTCCCAGATGAGTGGGGCTGCACCAGGGCTGAAAAGTTCAGGAGTTTTCCCTCCTGAGGAAAAGAAATGGGACTGAGGTAGTGCAGAGCCGTGGCAGGAACTGCAGTGACAGAACACTCATCTCTCCTAAAGAGTCTGCAGGAAAAAACAAAAACAGTGTGTTAAGGTTGGATGAGAACTGGGGGGAGGTAAAGTTCCCAAACTCTTCTTTACTTTTTTCCCTTTTTTTTTCTTTTTTTTGGTTATTTGTCTGTCCATGTGACTCATTTAAGTGAAAAACACTCTGAATCACCCAGAGAAAGAGTAACATTTTTCAACACTTTACACTCGCCATAAATACCTATAACCCCAGGATGTTAACCTCAGGGACAGCATGGCCAAAGCAGTGTAGAAGCCTTCTGCTCAGTCCTTCCTCAGAACAGGGCTTTCTTTCTCCCTCTCTGAGTTTTTAATAGTTGAGATGACTGTCAGCACTTTCTTCTGGTAAGACACAATTTTGCTAAATATATATTCTACGTTTGGAGCTATAAATACTTACAGACATAGAGCCTGCACTTTCTGTAGGAAGTCAGGTTCCATTTCTAGTGAATTTTCTGACTCATTCTGTGTCTGGATATTGAAGTAATTGCTTTATTTTTATTTGCATGTGTCCAGTTGTGAGAAACCTTGTGACATTTGACACGAGTCCTGTCTCAGTTCCTGTGACTCTGTAGCTGATGAGTTCTTTTCTGTATCGTGGGTCTCCCGCCTGGCCAGGGCACAGCAGTGAGACTCAATTCTGCAGTTTCAGAAGCAGATTCTTGTGCCTGGAAGAATAATTAAATGATCTTTTAAAAAAAAAATCAAACTAATAATATCCCATTTAGATAGTTAATTGTATGCTTTTAAGGATAGAAGGAGTTATGCAATGAGACGAAACAAGAAATAAAATTGAAGGCAGGTTAAGGCTGTTTTTATTTCCCCAGATAAATATACTCCCATCTGTGGGAGTCAGTGCTACACAGATGATCAGGTGGAAGAGGTTTGCAGGATTAGATGCTGTGTGGGTATCTAGAACACTTGATTTAGCATTTTCTCCAACCCAGACATAGCCTCATGTCTCTTCATGCCTCAGAGCCTCAGTCTAACCACTACAGGATGGATTTAGACAGAAACTTCTGCTGCAGCCAGGTCATTCCTTATTTCTGTCCACTAACAATGCCATCACCTCCCTGTGAGGCATCTTTTTATCTGTCCCAGATGCTAGACCCTGTCTTTAGTGCCCCACAGGACAAGCCAGAACCCTTTAGGTGCCACAAGACTAAAACTTCTCCTAAGTTCAGGATAAACCCACCAAAGACAAGGTACCCTGAACTTGCACTCTGTAACTGAGAGCTGTCTCTGAACAACACAACAATGATGTAAAAATGTGTTGAAGGGTGCAGGGGCTCCAGCTGAGTCATCTGACCTCCCTGAAGTAGGACCAGGCCAGCATAATCAAACAACCCTTTGTGTTAAAAAACACATTGCTTGGGCTTTTTGTATCAGAGCACAAGGAGGACAGTGCCCTAAACAAAAAGATAACTCACTTTAAGCCTTTTGGACAAAATCATTGACCATGTTGCACAGCTGTTTAGCCAAGGGTCCTTCTTGCTTCTCTAAAGAGTCAGACCCTCGTGTGTGACTCCTGAGGATCTGAGGGATGTGGCATCTGGAATACCCTGCTCAGAACACATCCAGCTATCCTGAGGCCACAGGGAATATCTAAGATTTCTGTGCTCATAACTGAGGTCCAGGCAGTGCTGAGATCCTCTCTACCCACGGATTTCTCCTCCAGAAAAAGGAGTGGAAGGAAGGGTGGACAGACAAAGACACCTGCAGTTGCACTCACTGCCCCTCAACTCTCCTGTAAATTATCTTTACCTCACAGTTCAGTCTCTAGTGTTCTGCAGAGTGCTTCAGCTCGAGAGAACTTCTCCCAGAAATGCAGTTTCCCCTCTGCAACTCCTCTCCAGCACACACCCTGACACAGTCAAGGCAAATCCTCTGCAAACCCATTCAGTGACCAAAAAACCCTTTGTTAACACAGAGTTAAAATGGCCCAGTGGTTTGTCACGTCCTTCCAAAATGCCTTGCTCAGCAAAACCTGAGCCCCTGACAGCACAGAGAGTGAGGAGCCCTGGCATGCACCAGCAGAACCTTAGCTGGGAGCCCCTGGAAGTCACAGCCCCTGGAATTCCTGGCATGCTCTCCAGATGAGTTCAGTCCAGTAGGTTTTCCTGGGCCTGATGCTCCAGAACAGCATGTGCTATCAGCAGGCCAGCTGCAATCTGCATTTGTTTTTATTTTGCTTGGGGTTTTTGGCAGTAGAATTGCTGCATTTCAAACAGTGTCAGTGGGATATTTTGACAGAATTTAGAAAAAGATGTTTTAGCCATCCCTTCCCTTTCCCTGCAGCCAGTTCTCTGCCTGGTGCATGAGCAGTGTGTGCCTTACCTTGGCATCTCTGGCAGTTCAGACAGTGTCCCCCTTCCCTGCCATCTCTGCTGGACTTTAGCTCACTCAGGGGGAAGGACACACCCTTGGCAGGCTCCTCACACTTGCTGGCTTTGGCAGTCACTTCATCTTCCTCCAGTTTCTCTTCACCAGCTCTTTTTGCACTCCTGTTTTCCAGCCCCAACAGCATCCCCCAGGACCTTGTCCATGACACCAGCACACTGCAGTGCAAGTTAAATAAGTCTCAAGTAATTTTAGGTACTTCAAAATCAGCCCAATTTCAGCCTAAATTTCAGGGCTTTCCACTTGAGTTAGAGCAAAGCTAGAAAGTAAAAGGGTTCTGCTACAATCAGCATTTCTCTGCTTGTCTTAAAATCTGAATCACCAAAGCAATGATGTTCCTGCTCTGTTTCCTTCAAAGTATTGAATTGTCCACGGGCTATGGTGAGGTGGAGCTTTAAGGTAACCCCAGTGGATGCTCAGGGGGAACAGTTGTGAAATCCTTCACAACACCAGGCCTTGTGTTTGAGAATACTCAGTTTCTCACAAAACCAAGACAATTTAGTGGATAAAAAAGTAAAAAGCCGCAAAAAATTCTGTTTAATCTCAAGTTGGTGGAGTTGCACAAGGAGCAGCATTCTCAGGCAGAGCTGTGATGTTTCTTGAGGTGAGGGTACAGTATCAGCTCTTTAGTCTCCAGGTGGAGCAGTGCCAGATCCTTGAGTTTTAGTGCTGATGTTGGTAAATAATGTACAGTTTGGGGCTAACCATCCAGGTACAAATTAGTGGGTTAGACCAAAAAAAGCAGTGCCAGCACACTGACAGGAATTGATTCAAAGGTAGGGTCTCTAATAGTTGTGTTCTTGTTCCAGTCTTCCAGTCCGAAATGAAAGCTCAGAGCCCTTTTGATTGCAAGCAGAGATTTATGGTTAATTATAGCGTTCCCCATGATTATATGTTTGTGCTTCAGTAATTGCTAGATGAGGAGGAAAGTTGAAACAATTTTAGGGCTGGTCTGTTGCCCTACCAAAAGAAACACATTGAGATATCTCAGCGTGGGCCCTTCCTTATTCCTTTATAAGGAAAAATACACTGGAGCTGCACTCCAGTGGTGCTTGAGAGAGCTGGCAGCAGCAGAGGGTGATTCCCTGCACTGCTTCTGCCAGAACAAGTCCTCCAGTATCCCCATCCAAAATATGGCAGTGGGAAATGGAGTTAACAAGGAGTTAACTCAGCCAGCCCACGAGTTCTGCAGAGGCAAGACAGAATATTTCACCACCAAGAGCACGTGGATTTGGTTGTGATGATGCAGTCAGATGCCCAAAATTCTGCTGCTGTGTCCCATGGAGTCACAGAATGGTTTGAGCTGGAAGGGACATTTAAAGGTCACCCAGCCCAACCTCCCTGCAGTGAGCAGAGACATCTTCAGCCACATCAGGTTGTTCAGAGCCTGCTCCTGGTTCTCATGGTAATTCTGCTGGGTGTTAAAAATGTGTGACTGCACATTGCAAGATAAGTACATTTCCATTCTTCTTTCACAATCTGCCTCATAGCTGCCTATATTTAAAAAGAAGCTCCTATGAAGGGTATTTTTCTTTTAAATTTACTCACAAGAAGGATATTAAAAAACAAACCACCGAAGGCTTTTTATCCCCCCTGCTTCTACTTTCATGAGCATGGAAACACTGCTTGTTTTTTTCACTAGAAATGCTAAAATGAACCTTACAGAACTGAAAACTAATGAACACATCAGATTTTAGATATGAGCTAACCATAGCTGTGTAAGAGATACGGCCATGAAATACAAGTATCCTTTGCAAATATTCACTGACTAAATTAGAAGATTAAGATCACAGAATCACTTATTGTGGTGGAATGCCTGCTAAGTCAAAATGAAAAGGAAACTCTTATCAAAATTACAGAATTTATATATACATATAAAAAAGCCAACAACTTCAAAGTGAAAGGAAAATGGGAGCAACTTATGCCAAACCTTTGAAATATATAGGATGTGTTATTAAATGTGATACTAATATATGGTCCAAAGTATCACAGGCTTTCAAAAGCATCTCTTAAGCTGCACTCAGGCGGTAATTCTCTTAGCCTCGAGGGTGGCTGGAGATGGCTCAGCCCAGTGGGGAATAAAGACCATTCATTCCTCTGGGAATCCCCGTCTGGGACTGGAGCAGGGGGAGCACAGTGCAAAGAAAGGAGTGGTTTAAAGAGCACACGGGCAGTGGTCACTTCACTGGCACCAGAAGGGAGCTGTAGAAACCAAGTTCTCTCTTATAACTAAGCAGGATTTTGGGGCGGCTGGAGGTGTGTGAGGAGTCCCCTCAGGAGAGGGACAGTTTCCCCTCGCCCCCAAAGCTGAGGGAGCAGGTGAGGGATGCTCCACATCCACATCCAGAAGAGCCAGTGCAGTGACTGGGATGGGCTTCCACAGTTACAACAGGACAGGTGTTGATTTCATACCTAAAAACCACTGGTGGTAAAATAAATGCTGGTCATTTTACAGATGGCATCATCTGTTGGAGCCAGGCAGGGAATTAGCCTAATTTATCAAATGGTAATTTAAGTCTGAGCTAACTCCCTGTATTGTAAATGTAGAAAAAATTAATTTTTCATGTATAATTCATCCTAAAGCACGTGTCTGACACAGGGGATCTTTTCTCTGGAATTGCTTCTTTCTCTCCATTGGCTGCTAAGGAAATTTTGATATAGAGCTCAGGCATAGAGGAGATGGGATCAGTCCAATCCCACATGCCTGGTGTAGAAAGAGATAGAATTTCTTTCTCTTATCAGCAGAGAATGGTGTCCTCCAGTGAGAGCTGAGACCTGGGGGGCAAGGTCAGCCTTGAACCAGGTGGAAATGGTTCAGAATATGGTCTGGACAAGCTGCAGGGACACTGCAGTCTGATCAATCCTTATCCTCCCTGTCTTGGTTACTCAGGACATTGAGGCTGGTATTTTTCTGTCCCCAAATACCTTTGGTGCATGAAAATCTCTCTGTGAGGTGCAGCCACTCCTCACAGGCTGGAATTTTGCTCTTGGGATATGGTCCTTGCTGGAGAGTCCTGTGCTCTTGTGTACTTGCATTGTGCTCCAGAGCAGGCTGGGGAATAAGGCCTTACTCATTTTTATTGCTGGCCAATACGCTGGGCACCTTCACACGAAACTGCAAAACAGGATACAGAAAGCAAAGTGATTTATTTTAGGCTGACTTTAAAAAGAACCAAGTACTATTTTTAGTGTGTTTACTACTCATCAAAGGGATTTTCTGTTGTCTCAAACCCAGACCACTGAGGTTTACCACTGCTTGTATAACATTTTTTCAATAGTGCTGTTCCTTTTTCAGTAATTGCCATGGCTTCACATGGCTCCAAGCCCTGCTCTCCCTGGGAGGGAGGATTTACCACGCTGGGGTGAGAGAGGCTGCACTTTCTGGGTCTGGGTGGGGTCCCTGTGGCCTTCATCTGCCTCAGAGTCAAGCCCAGGGCTGTTTGGGTTTCACTGAAGCCTACTGAGTTCCCTGCTAAGGATATATTTCTAAATATAGCTCCTTACCCTGGATGCAGGAATGTTTACCCATGCAAAGTCAGGCAAGGTAAACACTTCTTTTTTTTTTTGGTCAGTACCTTTTTAATGGAAATGAGTCTTGAATTATATTTGGCATCACCTTGGCATGCTGGAGCTAAATACAGGGACTGTCTTCCTTTTCTGGGATCTGTTATTTCTAATTTTACTTTCACGTGGAAAGGGGTGATTTAGTGATCCTCTGTTATGGGTGTGCCTGTCAGAGTGGACATTGAATTTTGCATTCACCTTTTAAATAACACAGCCCTGAATGGATCTGTTGACAGAAGCTGAGCAATTTAAAAATACACTTGAAAGTATGCAATGGGATTATGACAGAGGGCTGTGCCAGAAAAAATACAAGCTCTTACTATGCTGTTACAGTTGCTTAAGCACACATTAAATGCATGGTTTGCACCCTCTCCTGCTCTCTCTCTCTCTCTTTCAAAGAATGTATTGTGGAGTACATTTATTTAGGGCCGTGCCATTATGTTAATTCAGCTTTGATTCTACTGATGGTTTTCTTGTTTTTAATCCCTCCTGTGTATTTGTGATAAGCCCTGACTTGAGATTTGATGTAAGCTTGTCATTCTGTTCACATAAATCTGCTTTAAGAGCTATTTACGAGAGTGGTTTGCTTGAATTCTTTGAACAGGAAGATGCATTTCTGAGCAGGCTGCTATTTTCTTGTAAGGTGCAATCATCTCATCAGCTGGCACTGCTGTACCCTTGAGGAGTACTGAAAACTCTGTGCCAGTCATAATGAAAAAGTCGTTGTGTACCACTCCTTGTGGTATTTTCTACTTGCTTTTGTGTAGGGAAATAACCTAATTTTGGTACAAAGAAGGAGGAAAAAAAAAAGAAAACCCTTGAAATACATTGATGGTTTTTTAAAAACCAGCACCCCTTCAGCAGGCTCCCTACACAGGACACTTTTCTCCCAACCCAGGTGACTGATGCACAGACAAACGGGGTCAGCACTAGAGCAGGGATTGGATCCTGCACTCCCCTGGTCCTTCCCACCAGTGCCCTGACCCACACCCCATCCTGTGGCCTTGCACTCACTGGTTTGTGTTCACAGAGTCATAGAATCACAGAGTGGCCTGGCTTGGGAAGGACCTTAATGATCATCCAGGTCCGATGGCAGGGACACCTTCCACTGTCCCAGGGTGCTCCAAGCCCTGTCTAACCTGGCCTTGGGCACTTCCAGGGATGGGGCAGCCACAGCTTCTCTGGGCAACCTGTGCCAGGGCTTCCCCACCCTCACAGGGAACAATTCCTTCCCTATATCCCATCTAACCCTGCCTTCTGGCAGTGTGAAGCCATTCCCCCTTGTCCTGTCCCTCCATCCCTTGTAAATGTCTCTCTCCCTCTTTGTTGCAGGCTCCCTTCAGGCACTGGAAGGAGCAGTTAGGTCACCCTGAATCCTTCTCTTTTCCAGGCTGAACAATCCCAGCTCTCCCAGCCCTTCCTCCCAGCGGAGCTGCCCCATCCCGCTGCTCATCCTGGTGCCTCCTCTGGCCTCTCTCCAGCAGCTCCAGGTCCTTCCTGTGCTGGGTCCCAGGGCTGGAGCAGCTCTGCAGGTGGGGTCTCCCCGGAGGGGGCAGAGGGGCAGAAGCCCCCCCTCCCCTGCTGCCCATGGATTCTCCTTCAGGAACAGACTCCATCCGTAATTAATATGGTGCTGTCTGTGGTCAGATTTGGGTGAAATTTGACTTGCAGAAAGTTCCAATCTGCTTTTGCTTTTACACAGAGGTCAGGAGGAACTTGCTGTTTCTTGCAGTGCGTTCCTTCATTGCACTGCAGCAGTGCCTCAGAGCCCCAGCTCTGCACTCCTCTGACGCGTGGCAAAATGCAAAAAGAAGTCGAGTCCTCCCGTGCCATCCTTGCTCGTGCTGGAGGTCCCTGTCCTCCCTGAGGGACCCTCTGTTCCCAGGAGGAGCTGAGCAGCACCAGAAGCAGCCGGATGGAAGGGTGGGCAATGTGCACCTGAGACTTTGTGTAGTGCTCCAGAAAGTTTTGTTAATTGGAGGTCCTGGAAGGAAATGTGGCATTTGAGTCACATCTCTGGGAGGTCACAGAGGAGCCTTGCCAAGTGTGGGCAGAGCCAGGGGAGCTCTGGAGGAACAGGGCTCCCCAGGAAACGCAGGCCAGCAGTGTTCCCTCCCTCCCTAAGCCACAAATTCTGCTGGGCTCATCTGTGTGACATGCCAGCTGGTCAGCATCCACTTTGGTGCAAAACCATCTCCCAAATAGATGTTCTACACCAGCAGCCCTCATGGTGAGAGAGCTCCCGCTGCTTGAACTCCTGGTGCTTCCCCCACTTTCCTGCTAATCCTGCTTTCCTGCCCAGTGAGGGAGTTCTTGGGGACACTGGCAAGAGCTGGTGACAAAATGCACGGCATCATCCCCCGAGCATTCTGGAAGGAAGTGTAATATTGGAAATAAAAAGAGAGCCATTGATTTGTGAGCTGGGCTCTGCATTGACACAGAAAGGATCATTGAAAGGGCTTTGCAGAGAGCAAAGGAGGATATCTGAGAGTGCGCCCAAGCTGCAGAAGTGCTGAACAATGGGCGTTGGACTGTAATGTGCTTAACCCAGCCTCTCGAATCCTACACAGCGTCGTGACAATTTGTGTCATCTGTTGACACACAGGCAAAAATCGAAGCCCATTCAGAGCAGAGCTATTTTCGGGTGTTTGTTCCGAGCCCTGCCTGGCTGGGGCCGCACATGTGGATTCCCTGCAGGCCCTTCCCCAGTCAGGCAGCCGTGGGTTTGGCACGGAGCTCGCTCCCCCGGGAGATAAGGCAGTTTGTACCCTGTCAGTGACCAGGGGCAGCCACACGACATTAGGCAGGCTCCTGACTGTCGAGAAGCTGAAACTGCTTGAAAACAGCAGGGTCAGCCTGCTCTCAAGCACACTGGTATTATCTCATTAGTGGTGGCATTTACTGCGCGGCGCGAGGAGCAGAAAAGGGACTTGGTAAAAAAAAATAAAAGGCAAACAAATAGTTTGTGAAATCGTGAGGCAGAGGGAATGTTATTTACATGTGGGCTTTTTCTGTGTTAAAGAAAGTAGTAGTTGTTCTACTAAGTGAATCATATACAAGCAGCAGATTATCACTTCCTTATCTTACCTCCAAATAACATTCTCCTTCCAGCTGGCAGGGAAAGAAGGCATTTTACCTGGAGCTCAGTCCGTGTTTGTAAAGCTTTTTTTTTTACAACAGGAGAAATACAGAGCAGCTTTTAAGGTCCACGTTTGGGAATGAGAGACAGGCTCTCCTCTCCCCTCTCTCCACATCCACCTTCTCCTTACTCCCATGGGATGGTTTTGCTCTCAACTTCTCTTCTGCCAACTGGAATGTCACAAATTCAGCTCTGACTTTACTGTGGCATTATAGTGTAAATTATAATGTAAATTCTTCAACAGAAGGCCAACCAGGAGTGGCACATCCCTGGGGGCCAGCAGGAGCGTTGGGCAGTGTCCAGGGAGCTGTTTCCTTCAGCAGCACTCTGATATGTGAGGCACAAACATTTCCACCAGCCTGTAAACACAGCCACAAACACAGGAGTGCTTGAGATGTTCTCACAACAGGGCCTCCAAACAGAGCTGCCTCACGCTGTCCCCCCTGCTCAGGACTTCAGGATGGACCTGGACTTGCAGCAACCCCAACCCCAAGCTTGGCCCTACCAGCTGTGGGCACGTGCAGTTCAGATGAAGGCTTTGCAGGGTCAGGATTTTTATTCCTGGCAGAAGTGTGTACTGGGATGCTTCCTCAGAAATGAATCCTTTTAGTCGGTGTAGGTACCCTCTGCTGTCCTGGTAACATCAGTGAGTTGGTGTCACACAAATCATCAGCAGGGAAAGTTGTCAGAGCTCCTGCGATAAATGAATCCACGCGATAGAGGCAGAGGAGCTCTCAAGAGAGAAGAGAGCCGTGCATGAGAAATCAGAGACTTAAAGTGTACCGTGACAGAGGAAGCTGAGGAAGGCTCTTTCAGCTTCCCTTGATGCCCACATGTTGCAGCTGTATCATGGGGAATTTTATTTTAACGAATAAACAAGGTACACGAAGGTCTGATTTTTAAAAAACAGAAAAAACTCCTCAGGTTTCCAGAACAGAAAATAGTTCTTCATGTGGTTTCCTCAGATCTATGTGTTCCTTGGCAAACAGCATCAAACCTGCGCACTGCCCCTGAAGGATTTTCTGTCTGAGCTCTGTTGGTGAATTGTACTTTCTCAGGCAGAACAAATTTCATGCTTTAGTTTCTTGCTTAAGTACAGGTGTAGTCCTGGCTCACATAAGTTCATATATACAAGTGCTAAAATTACAATTTCCAAAAAATGTAAGAGGAAAAAACCCCAAATCCTTGATCTTGATTTCTGGACTGTTTTGCTCTGGTAGTTTTCAGAAAACAAATACATACATTTCCATAAATAAGCAATGAAGTGCCAATTAATTGCCACAGGTTACAGGGGAGGTATGGGAAGGTAATGCTCTTCTGCAAATAAATCATTAGACTTCATTGATAGTTTTATATGTACACAGAATATAAATGACAGAAAAATCTACCCCAGTGTTGGGCATGAGCTGGGTATTAAATACCCTGTTATCTGCCATTAGTAATTCTAGTATTTCAGAGTGAGAAAAGATACAAACCAGAGCAGCCAAACCAGCCTGTGGCAGGGAGATGGGAAATGAACTATCAGGAAAGATCAGGCAGAATTAGGCAGATTGATAATAGGGGGCTCTCCAGGGACATGCTGAACTCAATACTGAGATGAAAAAACAAAGAGAGTGAATCACATCCATCTTTTTCAGATAGCCACTAATCTGGAGAGTCTGGGATCCAGGAGAGCAAGGGGGTGACTCAGAAATGAGAAATATTTCCGGCACATTTGTTTGGTGTTGTTGAAATATTGAACAAATAGCCGAAGTCAGGAGCAACAAGTCAGGGGTTTAAAAGGAGCTCGTTTGTTTTCTTTCTCTGAAGGATTTTTGAGATTACATATTAGCTACATATTTGAACTCACAATGATAAGTTCTAGTGTGATTTGTATTTATTGGGGTTGTAAGGGCAGGCCTCAGTGGACCACCGGGTATTTTTACAGGGCTGCTTCCATAACAAAAATGGCACAAAACTGCATTAACTTTACACAGATTGATAGAACAACAAACTCTCTGAATAGATGTGTTTGTTTAAAAAGGGCTTGGGATGGGGAGAACCCCTGCAGGTTTTCTAAGCAAATGTGTACCTATAGGTTTGAAGTTTTAATTTGGGGTTTTATTTCCATTCTCATAAGATGTAGCTGAGAAAAGAGGCAGTGAGGATAAAAAATAGAAGGAGCAAGAAGGAAAGAGAATAAAAAATGTGAAACAATGCAGAGAGACCGTAGCAGGGGAAAGGGGGGAAAAAAAGAAAGTAAATAAAAAGTAATTAAAAAAAATTATTCTGACTTCTAGGTAGTTTCTATAGAACAGGATTGGAGAAAATTCCAAGTTCTCTCCACCTTGACAGACTTGGTCATGTCTTCATTTAAAATTTCTTTTCCAGCTGAACCCTCTTTCTTCCTGGGTACTACAATTTGAACAGAATATTTCCAGCTTAATTCTCTGGAGCTGGCATAAAGATGTATATTTGCTTCTAAAAATTAAAATATTAAACAGCAGATACCGTGATAAAAGCAGATTAAGTAACTCATTGTAAGTGAACAGCAGTTTAATTCTGATTTATTGGAAGCATTAAATTTCTGTTATTACCACACATTTCATGTCTGTGAACCACGGATGACTGGAAGGTGGGAGAGAACTGCAGGGGAAAAGATCATTTTTATCTTCTCCACTTTCCCCTATTAATCCTGGCAGCAGACAGGATCCTGGGTTACATGGAGCACGTGTTTGGCCCAGGATGGCCACTTCTATAACGTGCACTTTTATGAAGTGATGAATCCTAGAGTGAGAGTTCCAGCGTGCTCTTTCTGTAATAACTGGGGGTTTTGACATGCTTTTTCACTTACAGTAATTATTCCAATGCGGAAAATTGAACAAATGAAAATGAGAAATACAGAGAGCTGGGTTTACATGAAAAACAGCTAAGATGAATTTCATACTGGGAGCTAACATTCAGTCCTGCCTGTATTACAGTTTTCATACCTGAGGTTTGTTAACTAACACAACCTAAATTCCTAACTCAGGCAAAGCAAACTGTGTTTTTTGCTTGGCTCATCAACGTGAACACAAGGACATGGAGGGGAACTCTCACAACTCATCTGTGTATTATTGTTGCTTAAACTTGTAGTATCTGAGTGTGTCTAAGCCAGGGAAGGCATCAAGCAGTAATCAACACCAACTATGGCATAATGACATTAGAATTCTTAAAATTCCGGGACCTTATTCCAAGTCATACATCAGAAAAAGGAAACTTGTGGAATTTCTCACAGACATTTTTCTGTGGTTGCACAGCACCTTAAATATTATAGATAAAACCTATCTAGAGGGGGTCTCTGTTATCAGGAGGGAGTTCAAACTGCTTGAACCCCCCCCTTTGTTGGGCCAGCTTGGTTGTGTTAACTGAGATTGGTACCTGCGGTTTTTGGTGGCATTTATGAAAGGCAAAGGCATAACCCAGTGTTGCTGTGGACTGGCTGTCCTGCAGGCACAGGCAGGAGAGCAGAGCATCAGCCTAAGGCCGTGTGAATTGCCATGGCCCAGAAATACAGTGCTGAGAGAGGAAACAGTACCATAAAACACAGGACCACACCTTGAGCCTCTCCAACGAACGCTGATAAGGTTTAATATCAAGTAGCAACCACTGCAATGCCCTGTCTGGGACTGGAGAGCTGAGACCATCCCCGTCATGGCATAGTGAGCCCAGCCTTGGCCAGGCTGGCACAGGCAGCTCTCTGGACCTTCTAGGCCACGTTCAGCAACAGAAGTGCTGCAAAGGCTTTGGGTTGGCACCTGCAGATCAGCTTTCTCTGAGGGTTTTTTGGCACCCACTTGCCAACCAAACAAGTGAGCCCCACTGATATTCCTAAGGTAGCACACAAAAAGTGTCCCTCTGGCGTGAACCTCCCGAGGTGCCTGTGAGCACAGGAGAGCTGAAATCCAGCCCAGACTCTGGGCAGCAGGTTGTTCTCCGCAGGCCAGCTCTGCACTGAGATGTCCAGCAGGACACAGAGAACCTCTTTCACCGACCTCCAACTCCAGGCCAGGCTGACCAAACACACCTTGGCTTCCAAAGGGCCTAAGCACCCAAAAAACCTGGCCAATCTCAGAGTAAATCTGTGCGAGCTTGAGGAGAAGCACTTCCTTTTGAGCAGGCACCCCATTAAGGCACGGAACTGGTGCTCAGTAGAAATGAGCTCAGTTTCCAGGTGAGAAAGACCACCTCTAACGCGCCGTTTATTCAATCCGCACATCAAATCCACATGATTGATGTTGGGAATAATGCATCTTCTCTCCCATATGTGGTCTCTGATTTTTAAATTGACTGTAAGCATTTTGAGTCAGAGTCCAGCCTGCACATAATCAACCCACTGAGGCCAAGCCATAGAAATTGGTCCCAACACCTCCACAGGCAGACAGGGAAGCTGAACCCTCACAGACACACTCCAGCACATCCCTCTCCTGCTGCAGCCCCCTGTGCTGTGCTGCCTCAGCTCCCAGGTGAATCCTGGGTGGCTTAAACCCACCCACCATCCCTACCTGCTAACACCTGGCCCACTCACCACTGCCAGTTTACATCAGGAAAGCTTTGAACTCTTCTTGTGGTCGAGGGGAGCCAGGGGTGCCCTCAGCAGGGCAGCCTCTGGTGCGAGGCCACCCAATTTTGGGTGGGGGAACCTCTCCAGGGTCTCCTTCTCAGCACCTCCTTGAGACAGCAGGCAGGTGGCTGTGTCCTCCTCGTGTGACAGAGGCAGCTGGGTGACCACAAAGGTGACCACAGGGCAGGGCACATCCTGGTGCCCAAGAATAACCAGAGGGCAAATTGCCCAAGGGAGGGGCCTGAGGGCAGAGCAGGTTTTCTGGTCAGCAGCAATTCATCCAAAATCCTTCAGAGATGCTAAAGAAATGGCCCTGCCCCCACTTCACCTCCTAATAATTCCGTGTCTGTGTTTGTTGCCAGCTAGGAGACTTTTTTTTTTTAACTTTGAAAGAAAAAGAAGGTGGGATTTTAGCAGAATCCTATAGCAAGAAGTGCATTTCTTCTTCTTCTTCTTCCCTTCTCTCACCACCCCCGCAACAAATCCCCGAGGTCAACATTGTAATAAACAGCAGGAAAGCCCCAATTTTCTGCACCTGTGGCCTTGTTTGTCTATATATTTCTATAGGTGAATGGGCACTGGGGACACAGAAAGGAAGTGAATTCAATGGATTGGTTTAAAAAACGCAGCATGGTAATCAGCAGGCACTCAGGTGAAATGGCTTTAAAGCCCTGTTTAGGCAGACCCAGAGTGGAACAGGGTGTGTAACTACAGTGCAGGCAGTTTGGAGGCTTTTTTATTTAATATAAAAACGTGGCATTGTTAAAAATCAGCCTTTAGTAAGCAGCTTGTTATCCAGGGCACAAACCGCTGTACCTAAAATCTCTTACCCAGAGCAGAACGATCTTGGGTTTAATCTCTTTTTTCATCCCATGGAGATTTAGTGCTGACAAAAGGTACCAGAGTAGCAGAAAATGCGCAATGTTTCATTACTGTGCAATACAATTTATTTGTTTTTTTCCCAAAGATACTGCTCTACGTGTAAAAGCTTTCTGTGCCAAGAGGTGCACAAATTCTCTCACATTGGGACAGATTTATTTTCAGAGTCTTTATTAAAGGTCTAAGGGGAGTGACTTGTAAAGCACAAATACTGCAAGGATTGATATTCTGGTATTTCAGTTCAGGATGGTCGAGGTGCTGTGGAAAGAGCAGATCTCAGGTTATCAAAACCCCCTGAAGGTTGGGGGGAAAAAGATAGTTAAAGAAGATTTAAGTTTGGCCAAAGCCAAACTGTTTGCCTTTATTTGGGGTTAGCACTGGGTTATTTCTGGCTCTGTTGTTTATTCAGGTCCCTGCTGAACAGTTGCAGTATCCACCCATGAAAACTCACTGCTCACACACATCACTGCTGCAGAGGCACACATTCAGACCCTGGAGCACTTGTGGTGTTTAATTTATTTGCAGTAGGAAAAATTAAGCCTGAAATAGAAACGGGCCTCACTGCATTTTTTTTTCCTGGTGCTACTGCCCTGAGTGAAGCTCCAGCAGGGATGTGTACTGGCTGTTTCCTTGTTTTCCCAGAGGTGCGTGGTTGTGAGGAGGGAACTTTTACTATTGAACTGCTCATTTCAAAATATATTATTGGTAGAAGAGAAAGAATTTAAAATGGGAAACCCAAAAGCAACTCAGGTTAAAAAAAGATCAGGTCAAAACTTTAATATAAAGTATTGACAAGAGTCTCAAATAAGTGTTGAGATGAGTTTCAAGGAGATAAGGGTGAGTTAGCTGCATGAAGAACTTGATTGCTCTTTGACCAAAATGCCGTTTATGGTGTAGGCTCAATACCTCAGCAGTTAGGCTGAACACATGCATTCACACTCGTATATGTGTACCTAATCTCAAATACAAATACTCAACCATGGATGTGTTTGTACAACCCTTTGTTGACTCTGGTGATCAATTTTGAAGCCTAAATGCTGGTTAACAGCCCTGTGAATAGCTCAGAGGCAGCTGTTTATTTGCTGCCTATGTTTGTGGGGCATTTTAATAAAAACAGACCCACAGGATTAACTTGTTTTGCTTCCTTTTGATACCAGAGACAGACACCGCTCACCTGAGCGTGTGCTCAGCAGGAATCATCCTGTCTGCTCTGGCTGGTCATCCAATCATTCTGCTCAGACTGGGAAGCACCTGTGTCCTGACCGAGGCTCTTCCCCAGATTTAACAGCAGCTTTGGACAGATTCACCTGAAGGTGAAGCAATGATCCGTTTGCCTCACTCTGTGGATTGAGGATGGCTCTTAGTTGCAAGCCAGATGTGGGTACTGGCTTTAGACATGCAAAACATATATTTGCACACATACCAAATTTTTGGGGGTGTGATCAGACCTTCACTGTAGGAGTAGGAGTACCAGTCATTCAGCAAAAATGAGATAAAGCCCAACCAACCAGCTAACAGCGATCTCTATTTCTGTATTGTGCACTCTGTTTAACGAGGGGGAGCTGGTTAAGTAGCCCTCCATTAATTTTGAAGTGGACCAAAAAGAAGCCCATGGGCCTTTTCCTCCTCAGCAGCCTGCTCGCTCTCACTCGCCCCAGCAGACAAACCCTCAGCCCCTGCTTGCCCAGGTTTCTCCCTAGCACAGAGCACCTGCGTTATCTCCAGGGCTCCAGCAACAGCCAACAACAACAGCAAGCAGCTGGATGTCAGAAAAGACCAAATCCATCACGGCCTGCGCTGCCTCTGCAGCAATAAAATGCTGAAACAGCACCCAGGGCTGGCCAGGTCTGCTGGGGGAGATGCCTGAGATGATTTTTGAGTTGCCACGTTTTGTTGTTGTTACTTATGGCTTTGGTTGTTAGGGAATAATTCTGGGGAAGCAGGTTTAGAGCCTCTGGTGTGAGTGTTGTGTCACAGTGTCCTGGAGCTCTCTGAGCCTCTCCTGGGGTCTGCAGGCACCCTCTGTGTAGTGAGGTCAGGAGTCCAGGGAAGTGCAGGGACCACTTCTCTCCTGGCTGATAAGCAGCTGCCAGTGAGGTGACCCTGCGTATCTGGGTGGCAGCACACACAACACCGCTCGACAGCTGGGAACAGGGCACGGGGGTGTTCTCCCACCCCCAGAAAAGTGCTGTTCTCCACCTTGGCATTATTATACATCCTCATTGATATAGAGGATGGGGATTTTGTCTTATCACCGTGAAAGAGTTGGGTTTATACCATTAAAAAAAAAAGTGAGTGATTAAAAGCTAACATCAGGGGTTTTTTTTGTCAAGATGTTTAAAGCCATCTCCAGTCCCTATGGTAATTAATTTCAAACAAGGCTATTGGTCCAACACTAAAAAAATTACTCTGGAAGAAAATGACAGAGTGAACTTGCTCCCACTAAAATAATTTTGCATTTCTTCTGTTGTGTAAATAGAACCAGAGCAGATCTAAAGTTCTGATCTAGCTTAAAAGTCTGCCTAGGCTTAAATACACCCTCACACCAAGGTTTCACTTCTCAGATTAATAGCTTTATAATAATACAGTTTGAGGGTAGATTATTGCTTGGTTTGGGGTGTCCTGAGAGTTGGATTTGTGGGGTTTATTACCCCACAAGTGCTGCTTTCAGTTACTGAAAATAATCAGGGAGGGAGAAGAGCTGTTTAATCTGATGGATACCACACTGATGCTGCAGTATCTTTAGTCCTTGGCTGAGAGGAGCCCAGTCGAGAAACGCGAGTGCTGAAAACCCTGGTTTCAGTAGGTGGCACCATCCCCTCTGTGTCACTCCCAGTCCAACACCCGCCGTGTGCTCCGGGGCTCCAGGGCTGCACAGGGAAAATCCCAGTTCGCTGTGGCTGCTGGAGAGCCCCAGGTCCCCCTCCCAGCACTGGTGGCTGCTGGTCCCCACGGCCATGTCCCAGGACAGGGACGAGCCTTCCCTCCCTCTCTTTCAGTGCATGAGGCGGCTTTGCTTGGGGTTGCTTGAGAGGGAAGTGCTGAGATTCCGCCCTCCGAGTACCCCACACTTATGGGTGTATTTTAACAGCTCTGTCCCAGCCCAGAAAGGCTGCCACACCACAGGCCAAGTGTCTCCCTCACAGGCTCAGCCATCCTCCATCTCTACCTTGCAAAAGGCAGCGTTTAACTTACTGCACTGCAAGTGATCATCATTTACGAGCAAGTCCAGGAAAGGCTCTTTCTCAACGTGAAAATAAATAATATTCTGTTAGAAGTACACAGTCTGGTAGTCACAAAACTCTACAACAGTGCATAAATACCTGCCACCCATCCCCAAAAATATATTTGTATGCAATGGCAGTTTGGTCACTTCTCATGGCTGTTAGGGAATATAAATTAATTTGTGGTTGTGGTCATTATTTACATGTGGCACTGTAAGGTAACAGTGGGTTAGTTTTTTAGGACAGTCATCCCCTCCTTTTTTTTCCTTAAATACTGTATTTATTTTGCTTGGCTGAGCTTCTCTTTTGCTTTGGTGATAACAAACAGGCACAACTGCAGGCAGGATTTGTGGAGGATTCCTGTGTTCTCTGAGCAGATCTGAAAGGAGAATCCCCCAAGTCGGATGTCAAAATGATATGGCTGAAGTTCTAGAGTGTCTGGTGGCATCCAGTGGAGTTATGCCAGGCACAAACAGCCCCTGGACCAGGGGTGTTGTGCTGCCTATCAAGCACTTGGAGAGGAAGGACACTGTTAGGAAGTGGCTGGAGAGTTTCTCAGTCAGGGAATTTCCAGCTAAAGAGATCCAGCCTGGTTTTAAACCTGGCTGGATCCTGGGCTTGCGTCAGTTCCATAGGCTTTAACTGAAATCCCTTTTCCCTTTTATTCCCTGTCATTCATCTGGAATGCAAGTTTAATGCTAATTTTGTATGTTGGGGCAGCATCAGAAGGCAGCAGTTAGGAGTCAACAGCATCAAAGGAAACTTTCCATAAATCCCATCTCCCTTTGCCAAGCACTGTTAGGGCCATCTTCTGTCCTTAGTGTTCTGTCCATGAACATTCCTGTGTATTCACCACATAAGGCTAAGAATAGTTCAGCCATTTAAGGGCTGAGCTTACAGACAGGGACTGTGTGACGAATGGATTGCTGGGCTGGATCACTGGGAAGGCATTTGAGCAGTCCCTGTTTATCAATAACGAGGCAATAAAACAACATTAGCTGATTTCAGCTTTCTTACCTTAGCAAAATATTGGTTCTTTGTCAAGCTGAGCTTGCTCTTCTATGCACAAGGAAACAGAGGTGTGTGTAGTTACCAGCTTTGTGCTAGGCTTGGTGATGACACTTAACCAGAAGGCAAATATTTGTGTGTTTTCTTAACACACCAATTAATTTAACACAAATTTCTTAGCTTGTCAATCCATGTCCGGTCAATGGATGAGCAGACAGTGCAATATCAAATAACCAAAAAATCAATAATACCAGAAATTAATTCATCAAAAAGAGCCCAGATCTCTAAAGGGATCATGTGTAGGTGGGTGTTGAATATCTCCAGATAAGGAGACTCCATGGGCAGCAGCTCCAGTACTCTGACACCCTCACAGTAAATAAGTTATTCCTGGGATCAGTCCCTGCCCTTTCCTCTGGTGCCAGAGGTGCCTCCCAGGGCTGGGCAGAGGGGCAGGATCACCCCCTGGCCTGCTGGGAATGCTCTCCCTGATGCCCCCCAGGTTTCCATTGCCCTGCTTGGCACAAGGACGCTCTGCTGGCTCAGGGACACCTTGGCAGCCCCAGGTCCTTCTCCTCAGAGCTGCTCTCCAGCAGGAGATCCCTCAGCATCTCCAGGTGCGTGGCAGGGAGCCCCTGAGGATTTGCTGCCTGCACCATCACCAGTCTTTTCACTGCCACTTCCATCTTATTTTCCAGCAGGTGCCAGACTATTCCCAATATCCCAGTGGTGATGGTGACACCTAAACTTTGTTTATCCTTCCTCTTTTGCTATTGGGAAGCCTAAAGCACTCCAGAAACACGAGTGAAGATGAACCCACTGAATGGAGGCTGGGTGAGGGGAAAGGGAAGGGGAATTGCTCTGCTTTCTGCAAAGGCTGCTGGTGTTGAAGCATGCAGAGTTCATGTTGGAAACATTCCTCAGCACTCACAGGAGCTTTCTCTTGTGTTTGTTTTCAAGGAAACAGATTCTTGTACTGATGCCATGGTTCAGGAGTAGAGATGCCGAAAATCCTGAATATTTTTTAACTTTGCAGCCTGATTATCTAGGTTTTCCTAAATAAGTGCCATTTTCACACTAAGCAGAGACATAAATATCAAAGTGGCACAGAACAGTGGTTTTCAGCTTGTGATCTGTGGCTCCATGGATGACTTATGGAGTGGCCACAGAAGCTAGTGGTGAATTATAAGGATTTAGTCAGAAGACTTAAATTCTCTGCACAGAAGACCACGCACATACCAAAAAAAAAAAAAAAAAAAAAAAAAAAAAAAAAAAAAAAAAAAAAAAAAAGGATTGTCAGTATATTGGCAAAGCTTGAAAATTTTGTTGAAAGAAAGGCACAGAAATAGAAGACAGGGGAGTCCCACTCCAACAGACTTCAGGAGACTCAGTGGTGAGGGGCCCATGGGGGTGTCTTTGGGCAGACTGACCTACAGCACCAGTGGCTTTAAATGAGAAGTCCCAAGAGTGGTTGCTTTCTAAGGAACAGCCACATGGGGATGTGCTAAAACAGACATTTCCTTGGACAGGGCTTTGCCACGGCTAAATTGCTCCTGGTACAGATGGAAAATAACACCAGGCCGTGTAGAGTTGCCTCCAAAGGGAAGTTGGAATAAACTGCTAATTCCTGCAGAGTCCAGATGAGGTAAACGTAAGGAAAGGAAGGGCACAGCAGGGTGAAAGGACTTGTCAAGAGCTCCAGCACAGGTAAGAAACAGAATAGGAAGCAGGGAGTGAGACAAAATAAAATTGTGCATAAAATGTATCATTGGACAGCATCTGAGAGGTTCCCCCCACCCCAAAGCTGTGCTTTGATCTGTGTCTCAAGCCTATTTGTTACATCAAATGAGTCAAGAAAAGGAGACAAGAAGTTTTCCTCAGCATTACATACTAAAGCCTGCTTCAGAAAAAAAGCCTGAAAATAAACTTACAGAACTATTTTAATGACATGCTATTAGTAAATTATTCCTACTACGTCATGAAAGAATAAAAAATAGGACAAATCAAAACCCAGCTGGTAAAAAATAATTCCCTGAAAAAAAAAATTGAAAAATGTAATATCTTACTATTTCTTTTGAAGTCAGCATATATTTAAGTTTTTATTTGGGTAAGAACAGAGCTTTTCATATGACAAGTGGTCCAGCTAAATTTTTCCAGCAGACTGTGCTGTATTTCCACAGTGAGGAGTCTCCCTGTTCCTTTCCTAGTGCACAGAGGGAAGCAGCACTCTCTGGGTATCTGCTTCAGCAGGGCTCAGGCAAAGGGCACCTGCCACAGGCTCTTCAGCCTGTAAGTGACAGGAGGGACATCCTCTCCTCACTGAAATCAAAGCCAATTAGGCTCTGAAGCACTTCAGGTTATGCAGGATTAAGCAGGGTTGGGATGCTGGAGGCTCTCATAGCTCAAGTGACACCCTCAGCACACTCAGAGGGCGATGAGAGAGTCCTGCAGTGCCCCCGTGGATCTACGTTTGGTCCAGCAAGCAGCACTGTGGTCATGTCTGTGTGTAAATATATATAAAAAAGGGGGAAAACTGGTTTTTAAAAAAGCCATTTGAGATGAACTCCCAAGAGCATTGCTCTCCAGTATTGCCTTTCCTGAGAAGAGGCTGTGCTGTCTCACCTTCCTTGGGGTTAAAGGAAGAGTTCCCTGAAAGCAGAGCTTGTTTCTGGATTTCTGGTCACCCTGAGTTTGGATGTAGAGGAAATACTGAGTGTTCCTCTCTTTGCCATGCTGGGAATGAGACATAATGAGGGATTGCATGGTCTGGTGGAAGTTTCTAGAGGAGGCCGGGAGCTTCCAGCAGCTGGCCTGAGTGATGAGGGTTTATGTGGGAAGGAGCTGCCCACCAGGGAGACCTGTGGGGCGAGGAGAGCAGGATGGGGACAAGTAGGACAAGTACCCAGAAATGTGCAGTGGCCGCTTGGTGGCACCAAGCTCTGGCCTGGGGGGCTTTGTGGCTGTCTCCCCACCTTTGTCCTCATCCCAGTTTGCCCAGTGTGCAGAGGGTTTCTCCCAGTCCCACAGGAGCCTCTTGTGCCACCCGCCTTTCACCGCGTGGGGACGGGTGTGGGAGCACAGGGCAGGTCTGTGAGAGGTGACAGCTCCCGGGTGTTCACAACGTGATAGCTCAGCAGCTGCTGCAGGGCTGGCCCTGAGCTGTCAGTGCCTGCGGTTTTACGGCGCTTTCATCACCATCTGTCACTCCTCTAGTGCGTGGTGTGCGTGTCCTGCCACCTCCCCTGCCACCCCCCTGCCGCCCTGTGCCCCCAGCACACACACACACACACACACACACACACACGTTGGGGAGCTCAGCCATATGGCACTGAGTCATCCCCCACTTCTGGGCCCATCCTGGGGGCTGCAGGGGACAGGAGCTTGGCAGGGTGGCCCGGGTAGCCCAGAGTTATGGCCTAGGAGTAGGAGCCGAAATATCGTCTAGCATGAGAGCCGTGGTCTGTCCCCATTTCCATCCTCATGGATGTGTCTGCCATCCTAATGTGGGCTGTTGGGCAGCAGTAGATGTCTGGCTTAGTCTCCTGCAGGGAAAAGTAGCCTAAAGGTTGCTCCTTGTTTATGTTTTATGATAAACGGAGAAGGAATAAAACACACACGCACATTTTTAAAGAAAAGTATTTGTTTATATATACATAGACACACCCCAAGGCTTAATGTCAGGCCCTTGCCAAGGAACATATGTTATTTCAGCTTGACACATCTTAATTGCAAGATCCAGGACGTTCTTTTCATTCGTCCAGAACAGGAGAAAACTCCAAGTGAGAGCAGCACTCTCAGTCCCGTGGCTGCCTTCCATCACCAGGCTGTGTCTGTGCTGCGAGCACACGTGGTGTGAAATCAAAGCCTTCTCAGGCCCTGGAGGAGCAGCCCCAGAAAGTAACGAGATCTGGTTTGCCATGCCTTGACTTCCAACCTGGGGAGTTTTTAGTGCCTGCGAGCTTAATGCTGTGCATTGTGCTGTTATCTGCATTACCTGCGGGTTTGAGGGAGGGTTTGTGGCTGAGAGTAAACTTCACTGTGGCAATCCGTTTTTTTCTCCCCCCTCTTATGTGTTCCTGTGATTGGCCATTTGATTACAGTGAATCCCCAAAGGCTGATGGATTAAAAACAAAGGCTGGTTTGTAAGTGAACTTGCTGTTGATGGATTAAGGCAGTGTGCCGGCTGTAACCAGATCCACAATACAAGTTCATTCACTTGGAGAGCAGCTCTCGACTCGCATTTCACCCTCCCTGCCTGCTCCTCACCATCCAGCCAGTGAAACTTTACACCTCCACGATTTTATCACGGCCGCAGCTCCCCAACAATGTGTGTCACGCCGGGAAAAATATAACTATAAATCACAGTGCTGCATGTGGTGCAGGGGTAGCCTCCCCAAAGACCCCGATTGGGAGGCCAGCCCTGCCCAGATCTGTTTGTCTGCCTGTGATGCACACACACACACATGACAATCAAAGGCTGCCACAGCAGACAGCTCTCATTCTCTGAGCTGACATTTCACAGTACAGTCCAAAAGAGTTCATTTTGGAGCCCAGTGCAATGTTTGTGACGTTAACATCAATAAACACCTCGCAGATTTTCCCTCCAAAGCCAAAAACATGCGGGGATGATACAGTTTTGTATCATTAGTGGGGAGGCAAAGCAAAGCACGCCCGTGTTTCTGGGATATGCAGAAGGGAACTTTCACCCCTGGTTTTATCTCCCTCCCTCTCTCTGGCTCACGTGCCACCCTGAGCATTCCCAATCCTCGGAGAGTGCGATCTTCAGGAGCTGTCACTACACTTCTCAAGTCTGACAGAAGATAAGAAAGCGAACAACTGCTTTTAATCACGACAGATTCCAAGTCCTGGAAATCTTTCCAGAAGTCTCTCCCAAGAGCTGACATTTTCTGAAGCCCCTTGTCCCTTGAGCTCACATGTGCACAGTCACACCATGCAGGCAGCCTCCCCTCCAGAGCTCTCTGCTTGCCAGACACTGTCCCTGGTAGACAGGAAGACTAAACCACGATGTACTTTTGCAAATTATGCATGATCAACTATTCCTGCTGTGGAAGAGAGCCAGAACTAGGAATGCAATAGCCCCAAAAAAAGTAGTCAAGCCAAAACTGCTGTGCAAATGGCAGTTCTGCCTGAGGAAGAAAGCCCTTTCCAAGGTTCATTTCTAGACACTGATACCGATGATTTACACAAGTCTCACCTTCTTCTCTTGCTTAAAATTAGGTAGTGTCAAAAATCCCGCAGATCTGCTGTTCCTGGTCTGACTCCTGGAGTTAATTTATAATAATATGTGTAATACCTTTTGCATATTTCCAAGGGAAAACCGAGGCACAGAGAGGTTCTCTGACAGTGAACTGGAACGCTGTGGCAGAATGAATTGTCAAACGAGCTTTACAGAAGTTTGATTTTTTTTTTTTTCTGCTGCAAGAGCTTGACTGTACACGAGTCTAAAGTACAGTGTGATACTTGCTCTTCCCCCGAGGAGAGGATTCGCACCAGCTATGGTTTAGCCATGCAAGAAAAAATAGCAACATTCAAGGAAGCTTTTAAGCACTGTATGACTTCCAGGCTTTCCCCAGTGCTGACCCAGTTCCCTCTTGTGTTATGTGCCAGTTCTGCCTTGGCAAAAACAAGCCAGGCCATGCACTACCTGCACAATTATCCCACAGCTGCCACTAAGGGGTTTTTTGCTTTAAATCTCTGCAACTTTACAGCACTTTCTTCCTCAATTCCTTTTTAAGTTTCTAACAGACATAGAAACGAGACACAAACAAGGTCTGAAGAACAGCTTAGGAAATAGTTTGAGTGGACAACCAGCTCCTCTGTTTTATTGATTTTCTTTACCAGACTAGATATTTTTTGTATTAACTGTTGTTGATGTTTGCCTAACTTCTGTGGTAGATCCTTTTTCTGGTTTCATCATCCACGAATTTGACAGTTAGGAGGTTGTCTGTTAGAAAATGAATTTGCTTTTTTAATTATAAAAGCTTTTTTATTTCATTTTTATCATTAGTCTTTTTGATAGAAGAATAATTTCTTGCTCTACTGCAATGTGAAAGATTTCCATGGCAAGTTTTCAAACAGATACAGTTGTGCTGAGGCAGCAGCAGAGTATCTTTTGCTGCCACATTTGACTGGTACTGAAGGTACATTTGTGTTTTCTCCACGAGAGGAAAAAAAATCCTAATGCAATAAAGACATAGGGAGTGAAATATGTTCTCTTTAACTGCCTTGACTGTACAACTATAGAGAAGTTTTATGGAGGAGAGAGAGGAATCTCCCTCCTCTGTGTTTTGAGCTTAGTTTTCGGTTACTCGAATTAAACAACATTTTATTACTTGGCTTAGAATTTTTTATTAGCAGCTTCAGGAATTCACCACGGAGTCAGTTTGAACATTACAGCAACCTGCAATAATTGGGCTTGTCTCCACTTAGAAATTAAGTGTAACCATGGGTCATAAGGTAAGAGGAAAAGAGAGGGGCTGAGGAGTGTTTGAAAAAGAATGGACAAACCTGCAATCATCAGTGCCTTGTAGTGGCCAAACTCAGGCTGGGGAAAAGCAAGGTCTGGAGCTGCCTGCAGGGAGTTATGAGGCACCACAGCCTCACTGGGGTTCCTGTCGAGCCTGCATGAGCAGCAGGGTGTGGGAACCACCCGCACACGTGGCATCCTTGTTGGCAATCCCAGGATCCAGCCCTGAGGGCCTGCAGACCAACCAAAGGGTCACTGGAGGCAGGGGCAGACTGTCCTGGCACCGTGGTGACCGCTGGACTCTGTCCCGGGCAGAGAGGCACAACCAGACTGTGCACAAACATTCCCTGTGCCTCCCAGCTCCAGAGGCCCGGTGACAACTGAAGGTCCCCAGAGCCAGCCCGGTGCTGACAGGGACACTCTGGTGACAAGGAGCTCGTGAGGTGGCCAGGGGCTCTGGACAGCTGTGCTGTCACCACGGGGTCCCACCAGCAGTGCCCCACAGTGCAGGACGCGGGGCCAGCGCTTGCTCAGGCCAGCCCACAGACAGAGAGAACTTCAGTTTCAAAGAGTTTTATTTTCTGCAGGGCAAGTCTCGTGTTTGAGAGGGCTCGGAGCTGCTGATAGATGTGTTGGTGTAAGCACAGGCACAGCTGCCAGCTGCTTCAGATGGAAACTCTGCATGAAATGGTGCCATTTGCACAACCCTTTTTTGTGGATTTGGAGCACAGGGATGGTCCTGGGGTTCTGTGAAATCACACAGTCAGATCTATTGGGCATGCCTGAGTTCATGGGAATTCTGCTGATGAGGGGGAACTGAACAGTTTTCGATCACCAAGCTCCTGGAATTAGGTATCATGAATGTTTATGCAATCTGTGTTTCACATGCCTTTCAAAAAACTTGCTATTCCCACAAAAACTGATTCAGATTTGTCACTGTTTTCCACCCTGCCTAGGGAATACACCCCAATTTAACTCCTCCTAGTACTTGAAGATGATCTCATCCTGTTTATCTTTCTCTTGTTTGTTAATTTTTGAGCATTGATTAGCTCCAGACGTCATATTTATGTTCCCTCCATGAGTTCTATCACAGATCTGTCGTTAAAGTCATCAGAATTTATTTATTGCCTAGTTCCAGCGAGTTGCTGGTTGAGTCTAACACCCCTTGTAATGCATTTCAAACACGTAGCTTTGGCTAGAACAGTTTGAGAGGCCCTTCTTTCTGTGTTTACAATTGTATTAGCTCAGCTCTTTGCAGAAATAAGGCTGTCAGACCTTCTAACAAAAACCCAACCATATTCTGATAAGTGATATGTCTACTCTTTATTCCTTCCATTTCCAGCTCCCTGGAATCATAATTTGTGACATACTTGAGTTTGGAGACCCTTCCATTGTTCAAAAAATTTGAGATTACCTTTGATACTTCCACTTTTTAAAACTTTTGCCTTAATTTCACAGAGTTTGGGATTTCACCAGGATCCTGCTCCTTGGCCCAGTTCCTGTGAGTGTATCAGGTGGTGAGGGAACACAGAAGACAACTAGCCCATCTGCAAGACTGAATATTCATCTTTTTAGATCCTGTCTAGACCCCAGCAAAGATAGCTGAGCTGCCCTTTCCTTGCAGATGAAGGGAAATAAAGGTTTCCTACTTGGTCACAGAGGAGAGAGAGTGGCACGGGCTGAGCGTGTTGCTTTTAGTGCCTGCTGGCTCTGTATTCCTGCCCTGTATTTTCCCTGTCTGGGTATGATATTTAACAGAAACTTTGAGCTTGTGCTTAGCCACTCTCCCCTTTCCAGAAGAGAAGTGCAACTCAGCTGATTCTGCTGCCATACCGAAATTGATGTAATGTATATATCAAACTAGGCCCAATTATATATATAGTTATAGATATGTGTTACTTGCACTTTCCAGAACAAACAATTAGCTCCAATTCCACATTAAGTCTTTTTCAAACACCTAGCTCTTGATATTACCCATTCTAAACAAACTTTCACATTTTAAAAAATCCAGATCTTGGAAAAGGAACAGTGAAGAGGTCCTGTGAGTTTCTCTCTTGCCAGCCAGGCCTGCCTGACTTGCCATCATTTTAATTCAAGCTGCTGGTGCTAATGTTGTTTATAAATGTGCAGGCACACAAGTACCTACGACAATGAAATGAAGAGCCATCATATTTTTCATTTTGTTATTTAAAAAAAAAAAAAGATAGCTGTGGGATTCAGTTGCCATGGAAACAAGAGCTTGTAGTGCCATTTAAGATGCCCCAGGACACCTCAGCTGCTCCAGGCCCCTTTCCAGCAGGGCACATGTCTTCAATGCAGCCTGGGTCAAGAGATCTTAGGCACCAAGGGAGTCCACAATGTCTCTAGGCAGAGATTTTTAAACATCTTTATCACTGTGCTTGTCTAGGCAACCCAAAGTGATTTTGCTTCCAGCAGGTGAAAATTTTATGAGTGTTTGGATGGAACTTGGTAATTGCCATACACAAAGAAACCTTGCAAAATAGCCTGGTGGAGTGTAACAGATCTGTGAAATCAAGCTTTCATCATCCTATTAGCAGTTTTCTAAGAGCTCTGGAATCAAAATGTTCCCAGTATGTATCCACTCCTACCCCACCCCACTCAGCACATGCATAAATTATTTTTTGGAAGTCCCAGGCTTCCCAACCTTCCCCTGCAGAAACAGAGGTGATGATTGTAAACAGATAAGCTTCCCAAACTCAAGGGAGAAAACAGGGGAAGGATCTGTTAATTTGTAATGGGCTTATTTGCAAGATTGATTTCCTCACTAGAAAATGACACAGAGAAAATTACTACAAGTTTTCACTTTTTAGAATATTTTGAAGTAAATGAGGGGAGAAAAAATAGGAAAGTGTAGAGATACCAAACAAATAGTGCAAGCAGAAATCTATCACCCATGAAATTGCACAGCCAGTTTATCCAAGGATAGCTGAAGCAAAGATGAGAAAGCAATAAATGATCTTTTCCCAGCTAACAAATCAGTCTGTACTGGGTGAGGCCAAGTTCTTATCTGCACAAGAAAGCAGGACTGTGCCAGCAGCTGGGTTAATGAACCAGTGCCAAATATCAGCTAACTGCAAGTGTCTGGAGCTGCAAGATGTCACCAGGGCAGGCTCCTGGTGCTGGATGTCCCTGCCCCGGGAGCTGTGGCCACGCTGAGCTGATCCCTGAGGGTCAGCCTGGCTGCCAGAGCAGTTCACTGGATTTAGCAAAGCTCTGGGACAGGTTGTGTGTTCTCCCGGACCAGCCCAGGCTGCACATCCTGCTCTGGGGTGCGCCCACCAGGAGGGCAGTGCTGGGGCTGCCGCCAGCCCAGCCTGGCCTCACTGCTGGGAGGTTGTCCCACACCGGGGCACTTCCCACATCCCAGCCTGTCCCAGGCCGGCAGAGCTCTGGTAACCCAGGAGGGGCTGCAGCACCTTCACTGCTGGGTGGTGATGTTGTTTGTTTGACTCACATCCTGCTCCTCAAGGACTAAAGCAGCCACTGAATTCGATAATCAAGCGTGGGCAAGATTTTGCAAGTATTCCCTTAGGGATGCAATCCTATTGGCAAATCCCTGTCTGTGACTCTATCCGTGTTATTTGTGTAAGATCAAAAAAATGCAGTCATTGGATTAATCCCTCTGACACCTTTCCTGACCCCCAGGTCTGTTGCAATGCTGCTGTGATTGCACAAGTCTAATTACACAGGTGCTGGTGATATCCCTGTGATGGAGAATGCATTTTGGGGAGGGGGGAGCCTGAGCACGGGGCAGTGCTGTGACAAGGGCATGCACTTAATTCAGAGCTCCAGTTTGGGCTCAGCATTCAGCTCTGCCACAGAACCTTTGCATGACACTGAGCAAGTCACCCAGCCAGGTTCTCCGCTGTGAAATGTGGAGAATGGAAATCTCCTTTTACTCCAGGGGAAGTATAAATGCTTTCACTGCTGAGAACCCTTTCAAACTCTTCTGATGAAAGCCAGGTACTATTGAGAGGATGCTCGTGCTGATGTCTCTTGTGTTTGTTTGCTAGTCTGTCTTCTAAGGTTACTGAAAGCTTTCCAGACTCCTGGCTAGTTTCAAACTAATACTTTAAAAAAAAAAAAAAAAAAAAAAAGGTGTATAGACAAAGCACATGAACCACAGAACCACTTTCTCTCCAGAGTGGAATTCCCAATATTTCAAGTCAGGATTTCTGAAACAATCAGCCTGCTTGGATCATCTGTTTGTGTGCAGCTCCAGTCCTTCCCTTCCCCTCACTCACTGGGAGAAAAAACCTGAATACAAATTCTTGAGCTTAAATATTTCTTTAGCTTTTTCCAACTCTTTGCGACCCCGTGTGAACCCTGTGCTGACCCTGGCCCATGTGGGGTCATGACCCACAGCTGGAAAACACTGGCCTAAATCTGAGATGTTGGCGAGGCTGCTTCTCAGAGGGGACTGAGAGCTGGCTCCTGGGGGCGTGGAGCAGCCCTGGGGAGGACGCTCTGACCTGCCAGTCACGGGATGATGCTCCGTTCCATCCACATCAGGGAGCTGCTCCCATGCAGCTGAAGGAGGAACAAAGACCACACAGCACAAAAATAAGATTTCTGTTCAAGGCCTTGGCCTGCTCTGACTCTTGGGGACCTCAGGATATTTTCTTCCTGATTTTGTTTTTGTCCTGAAATGGCTCGGATTCAAAGATGGGATAATTTATTTAGCATGGCAGTCATTTGGCATGGATTAGACACAGCATCCCAGGGAAAAAAGAGAACTAGATGTCAGAAAAAGACCCAAATGGAAAGAGAAACTTTGGTGAAAGGGCTGGATGTATTTTGGAAGTTCTCTGAGAAAAAATATCTGCAGGGCTGGCAGTAGCAGGGATAGGTTGAGTCTGGAAGAGCAGAATGGCAACAGGGAAAATGAGGAGTGGTGGTGGTAGAGAGGGAAAATATGGGAAAGTACATAACAGGAGCACCACATGGAGCAGGTGTTGAAAAACAGGTTAACGTTGCCATGGAGGGGAGAAGGGACATGGGAAAGAAATCTTTGGGAATGTGTGGCTGAGGGGAGAGGGAGGCACTGTTGGGTGATTGATCTGTGCTGAAGAGCAGGTGACACTGCTGCAGAGCTGGCACAGCTCCCTTTCCTGGCCACTGCTGCTGCCTCCCAGCATGCCAGACTGGGATGGATGGGTCTGCCCAGCACACCTGTGCCAGGCTGCATTTTCCATTCCCAAATCTGTATTTTTTGGTGCAGGCAGGGGCTCAGAACCTGGCAGGAGTCGGTGTCTCTTCTCCCTGGGAGAGGCAAGACATTCTGAGCTCTGTCGGCATCAAAAGCAAAGAAATGAGCTTCTCCCAAATCCCTCTTGATGTTTGACTTCCTCTGGCTCCTCGGCTGCCCTGTCCTCCCTCTGTGGCCCCAGTGGCACCAAGGACAGCCCGTGCCAACAGCTCCCTGAAGCACATGGGGTTGTCAGCACTGGTTCTTCACTTGGCTTTTCTTCCTTGGCAGAGCATCCTCTGTGTTATCCCTTCCTGGAAACAGATATTTCCAGCCAAGGACAGTTTGTCTGAGCTTCCTTGGCTGATTTGGGCTCTCTGCCCTCCTCCAGGACAGCCCTGTGCTTCTCACCCCCTTTCTTCCCTCACCCACAACTCCCCCATGGTTATTTTGTGCCCAGGAGTTTTGCATTCACTGAACATCTGCCTGCTGAGGAGACTTTTGGAGAAGTTGTCTTAAACTTTAGTCAGCTTCCTTAAACCTATTGTTTAGTCTCAGTTGAACTGTTAACCCTTAATCCCTTCCATTGTCTTTGGGCCCCATCAGCAAGATGCATCCACCCATTTTCATTGCTTGCTGTCTTAGATCAGCCCAAGTGCCAAATAACCACTTCAAATACTGTGGTTTTCTTCATTTTGTACAGAAGAACATGTTTTAAGTTGGTCACACAGGGTGCCCTGAGAGAAAAAAACTTGTTTTCAGGCTTTATCTTGAAAAATATTGATGTGTGGTTGCTCTTTTTTCCCTTTGAAAATTAGTAGCACCAAAAAGACCAGAATTTCTGAATAAAAGAGACATTTTTTGCTTGTCACACATTCTTGGTTTTGTTATCACAGGGAAACTAATTTGTATCTAGTTTAATATAATACCTAGAGAGAGAAACAAGATGCCTTTGGTTAGCAAACTTTATGGGAAGAAAATAAGGGTCCAGACCTTAGGAAGAGCCATGAAGTTTGAGAGAGTGTTCCAACCATCCCTGCCTGTTCCATGGGATTGAGCATCACCACTTGATCCCATTAAAGTCACAGATGAATTTCACATCTCCTCTGGACAGAGGACACAAATCCCAAAGTGGCCCTCGCAGAGGCAAAGGCACTTGTGCTTCCAGGGGGTGACAATTCCAGGATTCCTGCAGTCCATGCCTTGTGGAAACGCCAGGAAAAAACATTTCTGGAGTGCCTCTTCCCAGCCATTCCCAACTTAACCTTTATTGGCATTTATGCATTTCTCCAGGGAATTCTAAGACTCACTAGGATGTTGATAACTTTGATTTTAAAAATCTCTTTTTATAATCTTCATTTTCTTCCTATTTCCACAATTTCCTTTGAAAAAGTCATTTCCATTATTTGCCTGCTCTTGTAAATCCATGCACAAGGACAGATGTAACATAAAGAAAACTGGAGAAAGTATAATTTGAAAGAAAAATAAAGCCCAAACAGCTTCCAGGATTACCAGGATTTGTGTATATATTAACAGGTTGGAATATTCTATCCGGAAGGAAATGAAAAAATTAAATCCATATATGTCTGCATATTATGAGAGTGTCAAATAAAGGAAATTCAGTAAGAAATCCAATACCCTTTGTTAGGTGAGGGTATTTGGTAAATCATGTTTTATAGCTGAACGTGGATTAGACAAGCCATAACTAATTTGTCAGCTTTTGACTGAATGCCAGTATTTTTTATTACATATATGACATTTTAATCAACTTCATCTTTGACTGAAGGCCTACTGGAGAAGGAATTTCCATCTGACCTGTCACTGTGTTTTAACAGTGAGTAAAATAGGAATGAAGTGATCTAGAAGCAAATTGCTGGGTTAGACAAAGTGTGGTGGGACTTAACCAGATAATCCAACGGGATGTTGAGAAGGAATTAAACCATTTCCCATGTAACTGATTGGGTTCCTGCTGATATACTGTGACTTTCATACACTGTGGGGTGAGGAAACTGCTTCATCAACCTCCCCTCGCTGCTGCAAAACACGATCCCAATGGTCTGCTCATGATTCATTAAGTACTCTGAAAAAGTGAGGCTTTATTCAAAGGCTGCAGCCCTGCCCCTGTCCCGGTCCCCCGGCTGGCTCTCAGGGAATGTCAATGAGCTGGGAGAGAGCAGAGCCCATTCTGCAGGCACCCTGATTTACAGATCCCCGCGCACAGACCCCATCTCGGGAGCGTTTATTGCAGATGTCGCAGTCCCCAGCCTGTAATCAGTGGTGTTGTTTTAGTTAATGCCCCGTTTGCCACTGTCACTGCTTGGGTGTGCACAGGCCCACGCGTGAGAGTGCTCAGTGTGACCAGGTGATGCACAGGGAGGTGCTGCTGCCCTGGAATGGCAGGGCGTGCCAAGAAAAGCACCGCGACCACACAGGAAAAAAGAAAAAGAAAAAGAGACAAGAAAGAACAAGGAAAGTGGGAGGGAGAAGGGCGAGATTGTGAGGCAGGCTTCCTTCAGAGCTGCCCAGTGAAAGCTCAGGCTGGCCCCTTGGAGCTGCACTGTGTGTGTCTCTGCCGGGCTGTGCTGTCCCCCTGAAGGACCTGCACAAGTGCCCTGGGGGCTGCTGGCTGCACAAAGCCCTCCTGGGGACTCAACACAGACATCCCGACAGCATGCAGGCAGGAGAAGTGTCTCCCAGAGGGACGACAGGCTGCTCCCAGGCTCAAGAACAGTTGTCTGTCCTACTGCAGTTGCTCTTAAGAGAAGGGTTTGCAGGAATATGAAATCTTCCAGCAGCCTCCCGTTATCCGCATGGCGCAAGGTGAAATGGCTTCAGGCTGGGAGAGGAGGTTTGGGTCAGCTGTCAGGAAGAAATTCTTCGATGTGACGGTGGCGAGGCCCTGACGCAGAGAGTGTGGAGAGAGGAGCTGAGAGCCCTGCCAGAGCCCCAGGAGGGAGGGATGCCCTCCCCAGAGTCCTTTGGAGCAGGATCCCAAGCTGAGTGCTCCAATTCATTCCCCACGGCAGCCGTTTCTTGCCTCTGAGAGTGCAGAGGGAGAAGCCAAGCAGTTAGTTAGTGCAAATCAGTACAGAGAGGAAGAATTCATGCTGTTTCATCCCAACAATAGTCTTCCCTTTTGGTGGTTCTGATTTCCTGATGGATTACTGTGAAAAGCAAGATTATTTGCAGTGAAATCTAAGGTTATATAGCAATATTCTTAACAGGACTCTGGCTTCAGGTCGCTGGTACTGATGGTCACCAGTTCACCACATCACTTATCCTCAAAAGCAATGCAATTTTTAATTTTTTTAATGCCTTCTCTCATATATTAATGGTAAGCCAGTGAATCTTTTTAAAGCATCCAAGATGGACCTGGCCTGTGCTATGGAACGTATTTTATTTCCCTTTCAGAATCAAACAATCGAATTATTCCAGGAATATATTTATTATCCAAGCTTGACCCATTTCTACTGACAAGTTCTTGTGACAAAAAAGAAGAGTGAAAAGGAATTTTTCCTCTAAAGATGTGTTAGAATGCCCACATGTAACTCCATGGTGCCATGGCAGATCCTCTCTCTTCTGTTTTATTTTTGATGACTGGTTCAGAAATGGAACAAGGGTTTAAACCGGCTTGATAGAGGAATTAAATATTGTTGAAAATATCTAACTGTATTTTCCAAATCCTTAACTGTGCTCTTCAGACTGAGGGTAGAAACTGCACACATTAAATTCATGTGGGGTGTAAACAAGTTCTGTGCTGGTCAGTTTAGTAATACCAACCCTGGCTTTTGCACTCTGGTTCTGTGAGACCTGGGGAGTTAAATTTGACTTTTGTTGGCTTTCAAAGCTCTAAAGAGGTCAAAAAAATTAAGCTTGCTTGTGGTTGTGATATGGTTGGGAATTTTCAGAGAGTGAACAAAATATACCTGAATAATATAATTTATTAATTTTTTTCGTTATACTAATTAGATATAGTTAAGCTGCATCTAAAAACTTACATTGCTTGTGACTGCTTCAGCCTCATCTTATATTTTATCCATGCAGCATTTATTTCTATCTTTCATTTTTTGCCTTTTCATTTGTTAAAAACTGATTTAACAAAAAAAAAAAAGAAAAGTGACAGGTTGTGGTCTAGACATTGATGGGCAAAATCCTTCGCAATTTTATGGAAAGAAGTTAAAATCAGGATGACAAAGAAAGTGAGAATGGCGTCAGGTGAAAGGCAAAAAAATCAGAATAGGGACCCTGGTATGAAGGAAAAGAAAGAATGGGCAAAGTTCTGGAGACAGGAGAAGCAAGAAATAAACCAATTTCCTGACAGGGGGAGAAGATGGAAGCTTCTGGTACAGGCAGAGGGGAGAAACAGAGTGGAGGTGTTTCCTTTCCTTTCCAGTTGCCATCAGCATCTGTTCCTGAAGACTTCTGTGTTTTTGGAGAAGAGCTGGTGCAGTGTGGAGCCAGCCCACCAACACGGCCAGCAGAGCAAGGAGGAGAGGACAGGTGGGAAGCAAGGGAAGTGCAGGGGTTTACATCTGATGGTCAACACGGCCGTCCTGCCCTGCTGCCTGCATAATGCGTCCTACTTTGACATGACTGCACTGGGCACCGAGTTCATGCTCGGGTTATACAGTGACAGTCTGATCATTTCTCTTCAGTGCTGCTCAGCACAGAATCCTTTTATGTGGATAAAGGAAAGCAGCCATTCTTTTTCTTGTGATTTTTGGCTTGGGCTGATAGAAGCGTCAGCCAAGAATAAAAATACCTTTATAATCTTTAGCCTTCTTCCCTCCAACACTTGTGAGTTGCTCTATTATTTCTCCATTGTCCTCCCATCAGCTGAAAGAGAACCTGGTGTTTATGACTCTGTTGGGTTAATAGTGCATGGCTTTTGTTCAAGTCTATGGAAGAATTCTCCAGAAAATGAGTGTGGTCTCAGATGGTGCCTGGCCATGTGTGGATGACTTTGGCTTTTTCACTTCACCCTCTCTCCTCAGAGGCACTAAGCTGGAACTCAGCCCCATTCGGAGCTCCACCTCTGTGACACGCTGCCCTGACTGACAAAATCTGGGTTTTCTGGGACTCTGCAAAATGCCCGAACTTCAGCGACTGCTCTCCTGCAGACTTAGGAGCACCACCTGCCCCTTACCCACCCACTCTTCCTTTTCCAGCTCTTAAATTGCCTCTGTGGGACAAGCTGTAGGAATCCCTAGAGATGTGTGTGTTGAGGGAAGTTACGTTATCAAGGGATTTTTTTCCCGTGTAGAGTAACCCTTCCTCAATATATTGCTTTTATCCTTTCTTTCGTTTTTCTTTTCTTTTATATACTGCGGCCACCCCTGTTTCAAGGACAAACTCCCTTCCTCAGACAGTCCTCGCCTGTCCTTTTTCCCTATAAATGAAGCGAGGCGCAGCCCCATCGCAGGACTGAGGTGTGCCTGGCTCTGCATTTGTTGTGAGACCTGAAAGGTGAATGGTGCTGCCGCAAAGAGCCTTGAGGTGCCACCCTCTGTAGGAGTGGCAGTGCTTTGGTAGGAGAGATGAGTTCTTCTGGAGTAGGTGTCATTTAGGCACCCACTTCTCTGTAGTTTTAAAAAAGCCACCAAACACCTTTCAGTTCCTAATTTAATGGGCTGTAATCAACTAATTGACTGGTTGCTGCACTTGAGCTAGGGCAGGTGGGATGCAGCTTTCCTGGGAAGTTTTCTCTGATAATGAAGGGAATCTGGAGGGATAACCTCAGCTAAACTCCTCTCTTCAGCTGACTGAGGCTGCAGGAGATGGGTCTGGTGCGCACAGTGTTGTGGTGAAATGCTGGCTGTGGTTTGGGTGCTGCTCACGTGAATGACTGGACACAGAAATTCTCTCTTCCTGAGACACAGAAATCCTGTCTCTCTTCCCTGGAAATGCACTCCCTGTCTGCATAAACCCATCCAAAGAGCAGAACATGACTTAGGTGAATCGTACATAGAGAATTAGTAGCTTTCAGCAGAATTTAGTGTGGCCTGACTGTTGTTTTGCAAAAGCAATAGGTGTATGTTAAGTATTCATCCAGCTGTGGAGATACTGATCTAAAAATGCAGGAGCAGCTTTATTTTGCTTGGGTTTTGCACAAACATTGTCCCTGCCTGCTGCAGGGACAGCTGGTGATTTTCACTGCGTGCTGCCTTGCTGGGGAGATTGTGGATTTCACATTTTGCAAGCAGCAGCAGTGCACTGAAGAGATTCTCCTCTTTCTGACAGTGGTGTCACTCTCTGTACTCATCTCCCTGCCGGTAGAACAGGGAAAAGGAGTGCCCTGCAGGGAGGGTCTCTGTGCTCCTGTCCAGGGCTGGGAAAGTCCAGGGCTGGGAATGTCCAGGGATGGGAATGTCCAAGCAGGGCAGGGGTTTTGTGGCTGCACACCCAGCTGGGCTCTGTGTGAGGTGCAGCCTCCTACAGCACACACTCACTGAACCCACCACCTCCAGAAAAGTGCCTTTGCCTCAGGGATGCAAACTTCTCCTCAGGGAGAAGCTTCCCCTTTGGAAAACTGGGATAACAACATTCGTAGCATGTTCGGAGGGTGTCTTTTGCAGATAAACTCAGGAATGTTTGTGGAGCATCCCACCTCTGGGTCAATACATTATTAAATCAAAACAAAATGCTCATCAGGAAATGAACAATTTTATATTTAGTGCTGGCTTTGGATGCTGTGCAGTGAAAAAAGGCACTGAGCAATTTGTATAATAGGAATTGTAAATAGATTTCCCTGTGCTGAGCCTCACAGGACTTTTGCACTAAATCTGGCACTTGCGATCTTTTGAGTGTCTGACTTTGTGTCCGTGAGCTTTTCAGGGTTTGTTTACAGTGTAAGAGATGTTTAAAACTAATGATCCAGTGAAATTAGCCTGGTAGAATAGAAAAAATTAATGTGCCGTGTTGCTTTTGAAAGATTTGGGGTGTATAGTAATTTATTTATAAATGCATATATTATAAGATGACCAAACTTTTTCAGCCTTCAATAAGAATTAAATCAGAGAGTAGCCTAAAGCCTCAAGTAAAAGTCTGGTTAACTCCTTTACAATATTTTAGTTTCTAGCATCTGAAATGCCTGAGCCTTTATGATGCCTGTTTTCTTTTAATGTGTGGTCTGGGACAAGACTGGAAGAGAAAGTCATGCTGTCTGTGAAGCTGAGAATGGCTACTTAGCATCCAAATATGTAATTAGGGAGCTTTTCATGCCTTTTTAATAAGTTGTAGTCATTAGTAAATTGCCAGTCTCATACCCCTCAAATGATTCAGAGTCTTTAAACTTGACTGGACTGGCCCAATTCCATTTAGAGCAGATGCTTTTTTGTCTCATTTTATTCTTTCCCTTTTGTTAGGGGCTTCAGCTGCGAGGAGAAAGAAATGCTGGTTGCAAATAAAAGGCAGGACAGTGAAAACACAGCCCCTCTTCTCTGCCAAAACCCAGGCTCAGGGATCTCCCTCCCTGCCCTTCTCCCAGCCTGAGAGAGGGCTCTGATCCCCCACACACCCTGCAAGGAAAAGTGAGATAAAACAGGGATCCTGCCTAAATACTTCTAAAATCGTGTTTAGTGTTCCTAGGACCCTGAGGAAAATTAATGCAAATTAACCAGATGTATGAAAGTGGATTAAGATGCATTAAAGCTAAACTGCACCGTCTCACAGAGATGCTGTTACTCAAAATTACCAAGGCTTTAATCTCATCAGGATTAATTGACCTCTGGTGTAAATCCAGGCAAATAAAATAAAAACGTGTTGGCTCTGAGTTAGGGTGCTTATAAATCAGTAATCACACTTAAGTTCATTTCTTAATTAAAAAACTACTCGATTAATTGCAAAGCTATTAGAAATGGACTTTGAAATTAGGTTGGCCATATCACATTTGGCTGGTACTTTCAGTTTTAAACCGGTTTATTTATGTGGAGTAATTTATTTAACCAGAAAGTCACCAGGTAGATGCCCACAACCTCTACAAACCTGAAAATATTCCCAGTGTTTTAAAACACCCTGGGCAGAACCTTTTGAGTCCTTTAAGTTAATTTTGCTGTGGATTATGATCTACAGTAGAATGGGGAAGTCACAGAGGTTTTTTCTTACTGATCTCTAAACCACACATGCTGAAAATACAACAAGCTGTGCAGCTGTGTCTGAGTCCACCCTTCAGGTACATTTTTGACTTCTCATGGGATTCTCCTGAGCAGATGAAATGCTGCCCCAGCACAAAATCCCACCCTCACCCTAAGGTATCTCCAAGATGTGATTCACTCATCTTTCTATCTCTCTTTTCTTTCCTCTGTATTCATATATGTGTTAGCACTGGGAAAGTTGGCAGAACTTTAAATTAATGGGCTCCCAAGACCTTTAGTCATCCTCTCAGGATGTTCTGGATGGGTGAACGGAAGTAATAATCTCACTGTATCATTTTTTAATTTACTTCAGCAATTTTTTTTTCCCCTGTCTCATCCTGAAAGTAGAGCTAAATCATGAGCTATTTTATTTGGGAGATGAGGGAAATAATTAGCTATCATTCTGAAGACGACTGTAAGAACCATCTTAAAATAAGCATGCTCTGAAAGCACAGAAGTCTCTGAATTTCCATGTGCATTGATAAAATATATATATAAGCCAAAGAAATATGCCAAAAATGCCGTGAAGCAAGAGTTACATGGGACACTAATTTGGCTAATGATGCATCTGGGCATTTTTTGGTGTCAAAGAGCTGAATGATCCCTGTATTCCTGCCCAGTGAGCCCAGCTGTGATATCCAAGGGGTGGGTGTGACCTCAAAAGTCAGAGAGGGCTGCCAGAGGTGTGGTGAAACTGGAGGCTGCACACGAGAGAATGGAGAAAATAAACTTTTCTGATGCCGGGAACTTCTGCCCCAAACACAGCTATCCTCTTGGGCCCAGCAGGATCTGCTCCTTTTCCTTGAACAAAGGCTTTTTTAAGGGACTTAACCTGGTAGCCCTGGATTTATCCACAGGAGCTCTGGAGAGGCTGCAGATGTGCACCTTCAAGTGATGTGTGTTATGATGGCCCCTTACTTTGGGGAGAATGTATCCAAAACCTGAGATGGGCATCCCAGCACTGCATGTTGCAAGTCATAAAATACTTGTTCAGCCATTGCAATAATCCAGAAATCATTTAAACCCTTAGGATCCTTGGAGCTCTGTGATTTTCTGCAATAACCCCCACGGCTTTTCTCTCTTTTGGGTCTGCCTGGAGCCCCTCTCCCCAATCCCAGCAGCCCCATCTTGCTGTGATGAGCCTTCAGTCCACACACCAAAATCAGGCAAGCTTTTGTGGTCCTGCTGCAACTCTAAACCAGACAGCTGCCAGGAATCCCAGCTGTCCAGCACAGCCACAGCCCTCCCAGTCAGGCAGATTAACTGCTGTGGATTGCTCATTGTTTGTAATCCTCCACCCCTCTCCACACCATCCAGGCACCCAACTTTCCACAAGGGAAAAGAAAAAGGGAAGAATTCAAAATTTCCTTTTGCACTACGGGAGCCTAAAAATTGTACGGTGCCAGTGTTTGTACCCTTCCTGCTCGTCAGCAGCACCTTTTCATCTTGCTGTGTGCAAGGTGTGACACGTGGTGAATGCAGAAACCACCTGCAGCAAAGCCCAGGCACTTTTCTGTGTCCTGCATCCAGTCCAGTTTCTGTCGCGTTAAATAAGAGGATGAATTACAGCATGAACAGTATTTTTTTCATTTAAGTCACCTCAGAAAACAAAACTGGGGTCACTCTCACTCATTTCTCTGTGCAGACCTCACTGGAGAGGTGCACAGGCTTCTCCCATGGAGGTGACCCTTCCATGAGAGCAAATAGATATAAAGAGATGTTAAACTATGATGATTTTCTAGGTTTTTGCTTGTCCACTCTTGGAAGAAAGCTCAACAAAGTGCCTGGAGCCTAAAATCATATAATAAAGAAAAATGAACTTTTTTCTCTGTATATCAAACGATGGTGAGGGGCAGCTCAGAAAGCCTCATAAGGAAAACAATCTACACCAATAATATCAAACCTCCTTGAACCAGAGCAGGTAAACTGTGTGCTCATACAAAGGTGGCTTTATTTCCAGATCCCAGGAAAATGTGGATGCCACAGATGTGGCAGAACAGGCAGCACAAGCATGAGGTTGTTGGGAAGCCAGCCTGGGGAGCAGAGTCCGAGGATGTTGCACAGAGCACTGGTCCATAAACCCTGTATCCCTGACTGCTCCAGCTGTCTCACTGTGCTGGCACTGGGCTGTCATTACACACTCACTGATAGCTCCTTGCAAGCTGCTCCCCACTCATGTCCACTCACACCTGCCTGGACGTTCCTGGCAGGCCCCCATTTATTGCTGACAGAAGCAGAATGGATTTTTCCTGTGGACACGTGTTTCTCCTTTGGCTCTGCTCTCCTGCATCAAGGGAAAGGGGCAGAAGCTCTGTTTCAGCTAAAGACAGGTGGAAAGAGTTGAAGCTGGGGACACAAACCGCGTCCAACCAACACAAAAATTTTGTCTTGTAGTCACTCTTCATGGCTCGTGCTTTGCCTTTGAAAGGGAGAGTTTGGGAAAACCTGGAGTTTTCAAAAGGAAAGGCTTGGATGGGCTCAGGAGCAGGATGTGGGGTCAGATCACAGCACTGCACTTGTCAGGCTGTCTTGGCTCACCTCTGTCTCTCTCTGTGTTCCAGCAGCTGCAGATGGGCTCATTCTGTAACCCAGTGAGTGCACTGGTCGCAAGGTGAGTGCAGTGGCTCAGTGACTGAACAGACCAGAGAAATTTTAGACACTACTTTTCTGCCTCCTGAGCAGAGGGACCCTGCTTCCTCCTGCCAAGAAGTTAAGGAGGAAAGGTTAACAGCTTCAGACCTTTCAAAAGTCAGACTGTTTGTTGCATTTCTTAGAAGCTGCGGGGCTGACTTTGGGCTCCTTGTTCTGGTCCTCAGGGGTTTTTCCCCCTAGTGTTTCTGATCAGTGAAATCTTTTGGTGAATCCTGACTGGGTGCCTTCTGCTTCCTTTGAACTAAAAAATGATGGACATACACACTTCATCCCTGACTTGTAGAATATCACATCCTGGCCTCTCACCCCTCTCCTCAGTGAGACTTCCTCCCCTCAGAAGAGGGGATTGCAGCCCATCCTTGCCATCTCAGTGCCTTCCTTCAGCCTCCTTTGGATGTCATCTCAGCACCTTCAAAACGAAAGGAGAGGCCTGCACAGAAAAGTGGTTGTTTTTATAACCCAACTAAACCTGACAGGAGGTTAAGCAAAGCTGTTTTTCTGCCTTGTGTTTCTCTGGCACATGTTTGCCCATGGCATTCCCATCCAGGCTATGACAATGGAATTGTTGCTGTGTGTAACAGTTTGTGCAGTATTGTTTTGTTGGCTTGTTTCTCTTGAGATGATTTCAAACACCATGAGAGAGAAAAACCCAGTGATTGCACCCTGGGGCTGGAGAGCAGGGTCCTGCCACTTTGGCAGTTTACAGTAATTCAGTGGTGTTTATGATGATAAGAAAGCAATTTGGTGAAAGTGAGGTAAAACAGCTAATGCAGAGCGAGATAAAACTGCAGTTAATTCAACCATCAGGAAACTGACCACTGAAAAATGTTCCTGATATGTCATTTTGAGTCAGCCCAGGTTGTGATTTTACTCAATCCACTCCTTGTTTAGGTTTCAGTGCTAAAAAGACCGTTTGTCAGAGTGTCACTCACACAAACTGTGCCACAGATACAAAGCAAGCTCAGTACAGTGCTGTGGTGGGGCAGGACACAGAGGCCCTTGCCAGTAAAGTTTTTCTTATACTGTTTGTATTTCATCAACCTTTCCAAGAGATAAAGACGTGATGTTGGTGGGAAACAAAATCCAGTAGTGCAGTGGTGTTTATCAACTGCTTCGAGCCAGGACTGTATGAGAAGTCAAACTGAAAGTGAGTAAAGACAATAAACAGAATGATAGATGTCCTGGCACCTATTTGCATGTTATTTCAAGCTGCTGACAGGCTGGGATATGGCCTGTGCATACACAAATGTGCTTCTGCCGTCATGTTTTTTGCCAGGCATTCTGTCTGCAAGCAGCACTGTAACTCTGGCGCCTGCATTCGACAACAAACACAGCAGCTCATGAGAATGCTGCACCAGGATGCTGCATGCAGGCTGTCCTGCTTGCCCTAACACAGCATCAGCAAATACAGAATATTCATCCAAAAATGTCTGGGAGGTTTGGTCATCCAGCCAAGGGTCCCATTTTAGGTGAGAAATTGAATAGAAGGCACAACAAACTGTCCTTTAGAAACATGACTTCAAGACTAAATTCTGGGGTTTTTTCCACTTTACAACTATTTACTCTACCACCACTGGAACTATTACATAAACATTCACCACTGTGAAGAAGTGTTTCAAACATGATTCATAACTAACATTAAAAATGTGATCGTTTTGGAAGACAGGGTAGCATGTCAAAAGTCCACCAGTAACAACACAGAATCCCCTCTATTTTAACGCCAGCTAAAGGCTGAACTGACAGAGAAATAGCTCTCTGTTACTGCAACTGGATGTTTGATGTTCTGAGAAGAGAGGAAAACCACATTCTGATGTCAGGGAATTTCTCAGCAGAGAGGAGGAGGACAGCTGAAAATCTGGGCTGTAGGTCTGGAATGTAAGGCAGGTAACTCTGGGGCTGTTACAGGTGATATGGTGACTGGGGAAAAGGCTCCCTTAAACTGGAGCCTAGCAGTGGAATTTTCCCGTGGCTTCTGAAGCACACTCAGGCCATGAGGTTTCTGCCAATTTGTGTCCCCAGCTGTACTGCAGGAGAAGCTGCTCTGATGACAGATGGAGAAGGTTCCTTTGTCATGTTTTTGAGAACATAAACCTTCCTGTACACACTGCTGCAAAGCTACTCAGCAACAGGCTTTCTATTTAAACTTCCCCTTTAATGTTCAGATTCTTTTCGTTCTGCATCTGCTGACTGCATCGAGGAGTGCATCAGGGAAGGGTTGTTTTGGCGTTTCTTAAAGGCCCAGAATGTAACACAACTGAACAAGCCACTTCAAAGGTGGATGTGAAATGCGAAATCAGACCAGTAGATTTCTAAGGATGATCTGACTGAGAACTGCTGAAGGAATACAAAACCACAAGCCAAGATTCCTTCTAAAATCCCAGCTCTGACATCAGCTGCACAACAGAAAGCCATCCTGTGTTATGGTGGGGTTCATTTTGCTTAATTTTTGATATCTAAACATCCCAGAGAACTCTTTGCAGCATCACAACACGGATGGTGCCCTGAGCTCACTGCTGGCATGAGGCAGGGAGCTTCAACACTGACTTCAGGTTAGAAACCTCTTTTCACATGACATTTTCAGGGCTGAACCCTACCCCTTGAGGTGTAGCTCCAGCAGCTGTTGCAGCTGGAGATGGTCTGTAAAATTTAGGGCAAGTCCACACTGAAATCTTTTAACGACATATTAATATTCTTTAGAGGACTTACCCTGGCAAAAGTCCTAATGTAAACACAAATTGCCTTGCATAAAAAGTGGGGGTTTGTTGTTGCTTTTTTTCTACTTGACTCAGGAAATGGGAGTAGGTGATTTGCACACCACTTCAAGCGAATGCCTTTTCCGTGCAGGAGGGTGGAACCGTCATTGGTGTGATGGGGAACCCAGCAGCAAGCTCAGAGCAGGGGTTCAGACGGGCATCAAAACGTCATCCCCCTCTCTCACAAACACTAAGGAACACCCAAAGTCATTCCAGCCCGCAGCCAGGAGTTCTAAACGTGGGTGTGGCTGAGCTGCACCAGCCCAGCTGCCAGGGACCAGGGCTTTGTTCTGGCCTCAGCATCTGCAGTGCCCGTCTCCCTTCTGTACATGAGAGTGCCTCACTGCACAGAGGGGCTGCACTGCCCCTGTTGTTGTTGTTGTTGTTGTTTACTAAACATCTACAAGATCCAGTGCAATGTGTGAGAGACTTATCGTGACCCGACACAGGCCTGGCTGGGTTCTGCAAGTTTGTCTGCGTTCTTCTGTGAAGAGCAAATACCCTTTGACGTTCGAAATCATTCATTATGAATTACGATTTCATTGTATTTTATCTGTTTTATTTTTCATCATTATTTCATGGCATTGTACTGTATTTTACAAAGCAGCTCCAGAGTAAGGTGGAAAGCACAAGCCCCGCGTGCTCCCTGGCTCCCCTCAGCCCTGACACATCAAAGCAGCAGCCACGGGGGGACATCTGTCACGAGTTAATGTCGTGGCTCTGGAGGTGGGACCTCCTCTTCTGTCGGGGCCGATGTGGGCAGCCCTTTGATGGATGTGCTCAGCCTCCACCCAGTTTGATCACCCCGTGCAGCCCCTTGTTCAGATCTGCGTGTGAACAAGAGTGTCCTGACCTGAGATCCTTTTTAATACAGCAGGGATCCGTGATAGAAACCATCAAAGGAAACCTTTGATCTTTTGACTATCTCTTAGTCATCTGCTGCACAATGCAAATAATAATGAAAACAAAGCTGAGGAGCAGAGCAGCTCCATTGAAGAATCAGCCTCGTTGCTGGCAGTGCAGCTAATCACTGAGGTTTTATCCTGTCCTCAGACTCAGAAAGAAAGAGGGGGAGGGAAGAGAAAAAAGAGGAGAAAAAAAAAAAAAAGCTGTACTCAGCAGTGAAACCTCTCTACTAAACTGAAATAATCCAGGAACACAGGTTATTTTATGTCACAGGAGTCTATGAGAGACACAAACATGCAGCCACTCTTTACAGTAGAATTTAACAAATAATCCTTATTCCAGTGTCCCTTTTTTGGTCTGACTTGCACAGAAACATGCATGAATGTACATCAGAATTTAAGTATCACTCAGTTAATCAAATTAAATGAACAGTGCTGGAGTCTTCACTGCCTTTCCTCTCCTCTTTTTACCCCATCCCCTCACCCACCCGGCAGGCCCTTGGGATGGGAAGCACGTTGAATCAGACAGTGGATACATCACTGTAGGAAAATAGTGCTTCAAAAACATCAGTCTCTTTGCTGCAATCTCACTGGGTTTTGTAGCTTTTTCTGAGACCCACGAAACCTCAAACAAAAGTGTGAGAGTTAGGGCCTGAAGAAGTGTGGGCGTCCACACACACCTGGATGTGTTTTTCTGTCTTTTGGTGCTTTTGGGATCATCCTGAGGGATTCTTTCAAGCCCTAACACCAGGCATGTCTGTTTATATGCATCCTTTCTCTTATCTTCCTCTCGCACATAATTATTTAGGTGAAATTTTGATCTGATTAAAAAAAAAAAGCCTTGAAGTTTTAAATCATTTATTGGAACAGCCAGAAACACCGGTAATTTCCCCCTTCTCTCAGAGTCTCTGAGTTCTGCTCAAGATGCCAAACTCTCTCAGAGGTTGAAAATGTTACACAGTTTCTGAAGTCCATTTGCAGGGCCAAAATGGGTCACTCTCCCGCCAAGGTAACCAAACTGGCACTGGAGTGGCCCGAAGCAACAAGCCACAGCTCAGGCAAAAAAATCTCCCTCACCTCTGTGATGGTTCACTCAAACACTGAGGTGTAACAAGGAAGCTTTCATGGGTAAAGAGGCCAAAATAATTCAGAATATCGACTTCGGTGGACAGATATTCTGAGTTAAATTCATAATCTTAGTTTCAGTTATTCTGAGCTGGGAAGTTCCATAGATAAACTGTGATACGGGGTCACAAAACACCTTAAGGTTGACACAAAGAAACTTTCAAAGGAGGTCCAAAGTAGAGTGGTGCAGACAGGTTTGCACTGGGGAAAGAAACCACTTTTTGGGAGGTAAAATTGCTGCAGGTGAGAGCAAAAAGTGAAAACTTTTGGATAGAAATTTAGGAACAACCTCTGAGAACAGAGGAAGCAAATGATGCAGCAGGTTTGGCCAGGAGAGAAACAGCAGCCAGTGCCACACAAGATGGAAAACAAGCTGCTCAAAAAGCTTGCCTGGCTTTTTCAAAAGTTTCTTCTCCACCTTAACAAACCAAACATCTTCCCTAAAAACCCTGCTCCATAGGAAAATGTGTAATCTCCACTGATCTGAACTGAGAAATGCCAAAGCTGGCCTGGTTTCTGTGGAGAAGCTCTCATGCCAGGGTGAGGCCAGGGAGCTGTTTCCTCACGGGAATTCCACCCTGGGCAGCAGAGCTCCCCCAGCCTGACCTCCCAGATGGACTGCTGGCTCTGAGCACAGCTGACCACCCCTCAGCCAGAGGGGAGTCCCTGGGGAATGGGAGCTGTGCAGGAGAAGGAAGGTGTAGGAGAAAGAAGCTGTTAGAAATACCCGGGGCTCTACCATGCTCAGGAAGTGGTGCCTCAGTCAGGAAAAAAACAGAGCTCGAAACATTTGATTTATAAAACCTTCCCTGAAAAGGAGGCAACAAGTGAGGCACACTGCCTACAATTTTCTGCTGTGTTTGACCCAAGAGATTCAGCACAGTAGAAATACCGGGCATGTGGGCTCTCAGAACAGGTGTTTGCTGTGTTTGGCCACTGCTGCTGCACACCAAAACACAGCAGCCCTTTTACCTGCTCGTTATACCCAGACAATCCCACACTGGTCCCGTGGCAGGGTTAGAAACTACCACAAAAAACTAGCCTTGGCAGATGCCATTTCTGAAAGGGGTCTCCTTCAAATGAGTGTTTCCCGTCTCAGAGGAATAACTCTTGGGTTTGCTGGGTTTGCCAGTGCTGCAAGGGACACACAAAGTTTTCTTGTGCTGCTGGATGAACCTGGGCAGACACTGGAGGTGGAGGTGCTCTGAATTCTTATGGTGGCACATCTACAAAAGCCAGAGCAGTTCAGAGGGGGTGACAGCACCATCATTTTTCTTAAGTGTAGCTGAACTGGGAGACCTTCAAAAGACTTATTGTTGTGCCAGCTCTGAACACTCGGACTGTATCCACTGGACTTTAGGTTGGTTTTATTTTCATATATTATAGCCTTCCTGATTTTGTTTTCCTGTCTTTTTTTAGCACTGGGGTTTTTCAGTAGTTATTGGCAAGAGAGTGGAAATTTTACTTAAATATGTCATTGGCGGCGTTTGAAAGGAAAAAAATAAAGGTATTTTGAAAGCCTGCTTGAATAACAAAGGATTTTCCTTTTTTTTTAGTAACATCCATGAGCTTTTTGTTGTCTCTTTTTCCTTTCTTTTTGGACTAGGAGATTTTTTTTGTGTTTACTCTTACTAGCTTTGGTGCCACTTTAATTTCTGCATGTATTTTTAGCAAACCACCATCTGTACAATTAATGGAAAATCCCATTTTACAGAGGTTTTAAAAGTTATTGTTTCAATTGTGTTACAACACAAAGATAGCCCCTGTCTCAGGCAGCTTCCAGTGTGAGACTTAAACAAAATGCAGATACTAACTAAACACACTCTGACTCTTTCACAAAAATAAAACATTGCCTGTCAGAAATAATATATAGGACTCTTTAATATGAAAAATTGCAAATCTTCAACTGACCACATATTCTGCAGGAGCAATTATGTAATTTCAGAAGAAAATAAAACAGCCATGTTTTGTCAAGTAGAAGGCATTTCACACACTATCAATTTTGCAGATATAAATACCTCGGGGCATGCACAAACCCTGTGATCACCAGTGGCAAATTGCCAAGTGAGGACAGATTCATTAAACATTAGAAGTATCAGGCACCCACCCAAGCCCATAAATTAAAATTTTAAGCCTCGAACGTTATGCCACTGCGTACAAGTTAAGTATGTTTGGAGACGTTTTTATGCAGCCTAATTGGAAGTGAATGGAAACCCCAGTTAGAGGATGATGGAGCTCTTCCTCAGCGCACTTTTCTTGGCTAAAAGCAGTCTTAGAAGGGTCGTGTTCCTTTCTGCAACTTGCTGCAGCTAAAAGGAGCTGGTGGTAGATGGGGGCCAGAAGAAACTGCTGGAACTGGAGGGTTCAACCAGCCTGGTTTGTTTAGGTGCCGGAAAACCTTCGTAATCTGCAGGCAGAAAGAGCGAGTTCGTCATTAATATTCTCAATAGCAGTGACTAATCTGCTTTGAAAGTGGCTCCTGCCACCAGATGAAACTGTCAGCAGGCTTCTGCAGCTCCCGCTTGAGCAGCCAGGCTCTATTTACAGTTTTTAGCAGCAATGTGCCTCGCAGCAACCAGCTACAATTACAGCTGGTGTTTAAACAGCTCAGCAAGCCCCAGCCCCGTGCCCTCACCCTGCTCTCCGGGCTGCTCCCACCACAGCAGCCAGCAGGGAACACCTCTGAGCCCTGCACATGGCAAAGGGAACAGCCTGAATCTGCCATCCCAGGGAAGATGGTGCGGTTTGCTCTGTGACTGCACTCACACTGGGGGCTGAAGGGTGAAGAGCAGTAATGGACCGCTGCTCTCTTGTAGAGGTGTTCTTTCCCATCAGCTCAGCTCCTGGCATTCCACCCAGCTCCAGATTTCTTCCTCCTCCTCAGCTGGCACTTTGCTGGTGCCATTGCACAGGCGGCTTGCAAAGGGTGGCTCCCAGTTGTAGTCTTTTCCTCCTTTTAATGGGGAAATTGGTGTAAGTGTCCAAGATTCCTTGTCGTGTCAAATGGCTTCTTAGCTTTAAAATTACAGCAATACACACATTTATCCTCCTGTTTTAATAAAATTTGATGCAAGTGTTAGCTTCTGGCCAAAACATCTCATGCCTAAACTTAGGGCATGAAGACTAAAATCTGGTCTCTGTAATTTTGAAATACTAAGATTGAAATATTTTGCAGTGTAAGACAGAATATTCTTCATGATATTCCTTCCCTCAAGAAGGCTTCCTCCTGCTCACAGCCCACAGGTAACTGTGCAGTTGTGCCACCCAGAGCACAGCAGTGATGGGGGTAAAGCTGCACCAAACAGATCTGTCACAGCTCACTCGTGCAGAGCTGGTTCCCTGCTCCCCTGAAGCACGGCTATTCCCAGAGGAACATTCCTGGTCCAGGCCGGAGGTGGTGGAGGAGATAAATTCAGTGCCAGGACAGGTGGGAACTGGACAACAGCAGGGCCAAGGGTCACCAGTGCTGGTGCTTGTGCTGGGACTAAACCCAGCTGCCTCCCTGGGGTTTTCCTCTCCTTTCCTGCTAAGCCTGAACTTAACAGAGCAACTCTTAGGTGGCAATAATATCTTAGAAGTTACAAATTCTCTGAGCAATCCATGATGAGTGAAGAGCTCTTTTGGTCCAGGGACTCACAGAAGAGAATGACAGCTGTAAATTAATGAAATTGCAGCAATTATGGTTTTCAACTTGATTCCCTTTTCAGAGATACTGATGAAAGGCTCTGGAGGTAGAGGACACAGGATGATTGTAAATAATTGATTGTAAAGCGTATTCACAAGTAGGAAACAGCAACAAAAAATCTCCACTGACTGTGGCAAAGATCCTGCAGGGAATGCTGATTGTGGATCATTTTTGTGAAGGACTGGATATTAGTGCCTTTCATGGTAAATTAAGGTTGAGTTACTTGGCATTAGCTCTGTTTGAAGTTCAAACAAAAGATAAAGGTCCCTTCAAAAATAACACAAGGAATTTTTTTTTCATGTTTTGTTTTGGTTTTTTTTTATCAAATTAATAATGTTCATGCACTCCCCGTTCGCCCTGCAGCTAACATTCATGAGTGTGTACATGCATCAATCAGAGATACAGGCTCTCAGAATTTACCACAAGAATTAAAACAGGAAGGCAGATGGCAGCCTTTTATCCCATCTGCATTTCACTTAATCAGCTCCTCTTATCAGAAATGCTGCTCTGGAAATCAGGGGTTCTTGCTTGAACTCTGCTTTTTTTGTGAGTGTTCTGCTGGCTGGCACACAGGCAATACCTGCCTATATGTGAGTGGAAGAAAGTAAAATTACCTAAAAACATCTAGCATGTATTAGCTAGGTTGAACAGAAATGCTTTGCCTAAAGAGGGATAAGTCTGGAGCATTCATTTTCCTCTTTGAGCTGTTGTAATGGAAAAAATGTCAGTGGAGGCACCCTGGCATAGGGAGGGGATGTATATTAGTATATAAGAAAGAAAGAAAAGGACAAGAAAAGGGGGAGAGAGGGTGGGAAAGAAGGAAGGAAGCAAGGAAGCAAGGAAGGAAGGAAGGAAAAGAAAGAAAGGAAGAAACAAAGAAAAATAAAAAGAAAAAAAAAGAATGGCTGGCAGACTTGACACTGTCACAGCAGATTTATGGAGTTAATTTACCCATTTTTTCAGGCATGTATTTTAATAAGGTTTAATGAGCTGCTGAAAAGAGGACTGCTGCTTTTTTTCGGCTGATGGCAGTGAGACGAAAACAAGAGGCTTTTTAGAATGACGTTAACTTGCACTTTAAATGTTAATAGAGCTCCTATGAATCTGTGTTGGCAGCACCTGCAAGAAGCAGGTGGAAATTCCACTGAGATAAATGGCAAAGCAGGGGCAGAACTAAATAATAAAGTCTTATTTGCAAGATCTGGATACAGCATCAGTCCTCTGGCAAAATGTTTTCCTAAACCAGTAGAAGTCCTGTCTGCAGTGAAAGGCAAAGGAAATATTTTGAGGAAAGTCTGGGACTAGTAAAACCTTCCCCTCCATTTCTCCCAGCATCCATAAATCTCCAGATCAGGGTTGGAGGGTTGTCCTTGGTGCTGTGACTTGGAGGAAGCAGAGAAGAGCAGAGGGTTTGATCAAAGGTCTCAGAGAAATGGCCCACAAAGAAAAGTGACTCATCTCTGGTAATTTATTCTGAAAAGGGATGGCTGAAGGAGGAGCACGATTCCACAGGTACATAAAACACAGCTAAAAGGAGGGAAAGGATGCTCCATGCTCCATTTGCATGGAGATAGGAAATATGCAGCTGAAGTACTCTCACTTTCTAATGGCAGAGAAAAATGAAGACCTGGGTTAGATCACCTGGAGAGCTGTAGAGAACTTGGGAGCATTGGTAAACGTGTCCCAGGAGGGACAAAGGATGAGCTGGGGACCTGCCAGCCCCACGGTCCTGCACAGGGTCAGGATCCCCTTGATCCCCAGCCCCTGCCCACAGCCTGAGGGGCTTTACACAGCAAAACCCGATGGACCTGACAGGACCTGTGCCATCAGGCAGGCTGTGTCTTCTCTGAGCTGGTAGGAACTGGACAGGGGTCAGCCTAAAATGCAAAAAAGAGGCTGAAAGTAGAATTGAGCTAGCTGTCTGCAGGGTGAGGTGCCAGACCTAGATGCTGGGCAAAGCTTTGCTCTGCCTCTTTCAGACTGCCTTATCTTCATCTTGTTTCATCTGTGTGCTCTCCCTGCCTCTTTTACCCCTTAGGATAAATTAATTTTGAATGTTTTTGTGAACAAATAAAGATCAGTGTCTTGTGGTTTTCATAACGAATGGCTTTGTGGTGTGTCTTTGTCTGCACATCACAAATTCCAGCAGATAAGAAAACTGACTAAATATTTCACAGTAAAAAACAAAAACCAAAAAACACAGAAAGGAGCTAATTAGCTGGATTGATATAAGTTGTTCTGTGACCTGTGAAAATATGTTAGTCATAATGCTGCTCTTTATAAACACCAGGCAAACTCATTCAGACGTGCTGCCGGGCTAGGAAAGGGAAATGTGAGAACCTAGAAGCACTCAAAAGAAAAGTCAGAGGGCAGATTGTTCTCTGGAAGCTCTCCCTATCTCACTGGGTTCTCCCCAAAGCTGCTGACAGCACCACGGGCAGGGTGGGTGAGCAGCCTCCCGGAGTTATGAAACTGGAGTGGTGTGATTTGCTCTGCACAGGGTGGAGCAAGAATGAGGGCAAGGCTTGAGGTGTAGTTTTCAGATGGTGCACTTGAGGTCACGGACTGGCTGGCTCCAGTCAGATTATTGCCCTTCTGTCAGCAGACGAGCCTCTTAATGGTACACCCTGCCTCCAGAAAGTGCTCAGAGGAAAACCAGTCCATCTGCATGGTGCTGGAGAAGGTTCAGCTCCCCCTCAGCAGAGAGGGCTCTGCAGTTTGCTCCCAGAACGTAATTCTTTATTAAAGTCATAAAAATGAGGACTTTTCTGGAGTTGAAAGGGAAGAGTGGTGCTGTGTTTTCAGAAGAGGGGAGAGGGGTGTGTAAAGGTTCCCTGCAGAACATCTGTGTGAGTGTGCCTGCCTGTTTGTGTATTTTCCCCTTCATTTAGCAACCAGCAAAGTCGGGCTGTGCACAACATTTCCATCCTGGAAATCTCCTTTTAAGGCCAGGCACTGTGCCCTCCTGGAGCTCCTTCTTTCCTCCTCCTGGGAAGGGAGGCTTTGAGGCAGGGCAGTGAGCAGACACAGACTGCTCTCCCAGGGTGGCTTTTGGTGGCTTTGTCCCTCTGTGCTGCCCCTGCCAGGAGCCTCTGGGGAACTGAAACGACAGAGAAAGCAACAGATTGCCCCAAATTGGAAAGTAAGCAAAATAAGCCATCATCTCTCTTATCTCCAGCAGGGGCTGTGTCCTGGCAGTGAGATCCCCGTAATGGGAATGCTCCTGTCCTCTTCTTTTTTTCAGAAGCAGCAGATGTGGGCTCACTCTCTCCTCCCGTTTGACAGATCCCTAAGTGCAGGGGGGTTATTGCAACCACAAGGCTCCTTCAACCCCCTTGGCTGCTGCACGACATCCCCAGCTTCCCATTCCTATGCAAAACATTATTTTACTGTGCATTTTAAAGTAATTTAAGCAAATTGGTGAAGTCTTGAGGTTGCAATGGGTCAGAAGCCCTGCATTTGTTGTCAGAGTGACAGATGGGGAAACATCACGTGCCAGTAGTAAGTGTGAGCTCTGGATATCATCTGCTCTAAAACATTTCCTTGCACGTGCGTGTGTGCAAGTGCTCACAGGAAAAGCTCCTTAAGACTTTGGGATCAGAGCTTCCCCTGTGTTTGTGTCAGCAAAACGTGAAGCTGCTCTTCTTGGATGCTGCTGAAATCACCTCAAATTGGGAATTCAGACTTACTAGGGACACAGGGTTACTGTTTGTCAGAAATTTCAGGGCAATTCCGGGCTCTGATTTTTAAATCCATCTTATGGCTCTGGGCAGTGGACTCTAAAGTTTTTCAGGAAGGACACGCCTCAGGGTTCTTGGCAAATCCTGGCTGCAAGAGCCAGTGCAGTAACCTGCAGAAGGCTGTAAACTGTGCCTGGTTTTATTTCCATCTGAATTTCCTCCAACCCTGTATTCCTATAATTCCACTCTGTCTTTTGAGCACACGCAAAGAAAATCCAAAAAAACAAACCCAAAGCTAAAAGTCGGCGTGGCTCCAAGGAAAGCAGTGATTTGGTTTGAGGGGCAGTAGGTTCCAGAGGGCAGGGGTTTGGGTTCAATTTAATTTGATATTCACACTCACCAGCACTCAGAGTTTCCCCCAAAACATACCTGCAGAGGAAACTCTAGTCAGCATTTCCCTGGTTCAGGGAAGGGCTTAGCTTAATGCACAGAGCAATTTTCCACTCACCACTGGCTCTGGAGAGTGTCATGTTGGAGGAGACACCTCAGACCACTTGCTTGTCCTTTCAAGAGCGTTATTCAAGCGAAAGTGAAGCCGAAAAATCACTTAATTAATAACAGTAATTGACTAATTAATACAAATTAATACCGAATGATGCAATAAAGAGATTTAATTACAGCCACGGTTAAATACAATGTCAGCACCTTTCTGTGGAACGTGGCCAGCCCGCAGGAGTTTGGAAATCACAAATTCCAGGCCAACATTTTCACACTGCTTATGTCAGATGCCTTTTTGGGGGTAACCCAAGCTCAAGGTGAAGCAGTGCAGAGCACTTTTTTTTGCAGAACAAGGATGTTCTGGACTTTTTAAGCCAGGTAGAAGTACAGTATCCTGAATTTTGCATTCCACAATGAGGGGTCACCAGTTCATCTCTGGGAATCCCAGCCTGCTGGACTGTGAGTGTGTGATGTTGGGTTTTTTTTAACAGACACAGACATGTTGAGAGTTGTCTTCCTAAGTCTGTAAGGCACATCCATCCCATTTTAGGCAGCTGCAAAGTTGCAAAGAATGAGTGCCTGTGTTTGGTAGGTTAAAAACTCTGCCTGTGGTTAATTCATGCCTCAGAGCTGAAAGCTCTAAAAGTGCTGGGTGGATCCTTGCGGTTTTTCAAAATTAAGGTGTTTCATTCCCTGTAGTTTCTCCTCCTTTGTGTGTCATCGTTTTCAAAGCTTTTATGGCAGGCTTAAATTTAGAGTCCTTGTGGCTTGGTTGGGGCACCACCTTTGCCCTGTGTGGTCACAGTTTTGTGCTTCCTGTCTCAAAAAGATGGGTGGGGAACTTCTCGGTGAGGTAACCAAGGATGGGCAAAATATCTTTTTTTTTTTTTAATTTCAGGGCAGGCACATCAGCAGGAAGTGTGCTTAGGTTCAGAAAGAATGGGCCGGAGTTAAGGGAAGACAGATGGAATTCATGGTCCAGGGGTTAATTTCATGTGTTGGGGGAGAAGTCAGGGATGTGTGAGTACGGTGAGAGATGGATAGGTAGATAGATACATAGACAGATAAAATACTGATTATTTCCTGGGCACTTGGATTGCACTCTCTGATCTGTAATCATATTCACAAGCCACCAACATTTTCCAGGCCCAGTCAGCATTCTAATTTTATGTCCAGGTTGCTAAAGAGGGAAGGTCTGAGCTTTTAAAAAATCAGCAGGAACTTCTGCCTGGTCAGCCCTTCAGGGAACCATTCCTACAGGCAGGCAACTCTGATTATTTAATTTAGGAATCCAGCTTTTTGAAGAATTGTATCTGGCTTGCCTGGAGAGAGTCTGTCAGTGCACAGAGCACTTTTCTATGTTGTCCTAGCCCTGAAAAGCAGTTTTCTACTAAAGGATTAAGGAGACAACTGCTTTCTGAAGCTGCAAACCTCTTTTCAACTGCATTGATCATACAGCTTATTTCAGCATTGAACAGTTTCTATTTAAACTGCAAAATACTCCTTTTTCAATGGCTGTGTGCTTCCCTAAATGTTGTATTCACAGAGCCTCAAAGGTATCTGTAAGAGCATTTTTTTCTTTGATTTTCTTTAGGGTATCATCTCTTCCTGTATTTCCAACATTGGAAATGCCAGGGATCTTCCAGCAGGATGAGCACAGCTCTGCTCACACAGCCTCTGGAAGGGCAGGATTGGCACTGCAAAGCCCTTTGACAGATAAAAGAGAGTTTAAAGTTCTCTACATTGATCTCTCCTTAAATATCCATTTGTTGTGGGGTTTTTTGGCTTGGTTTTTTTTATGTGTTTTTGGTTGGTTGGTTGGTTTGGTTTGTCTGGTTTTGTTTTGACAGGAGTTGCTCTTGTGTTCTGTGGCAGGTCCCTTTTTGTTGGACTCTTTGGCCACTGCCACAGGTCTCTTCAAACTCAGAGGTGAAACAAAACCCCGCCCTGTAAACCTGTTTAGTATTCACTTTTAGGTTGAGAGGTAGCTAAGGTTTAATCAAAACTGCTGCTGGATAAAGCTTATTTCTTTTGAGAGCTCCACAGGTAGCAGATAACATACAACAAAATATAATCAACACCTATTATCAAAATGGCAAATGAAGCACAAACTGTGTAGAAGGAAATAAAAAATTCCGGAATCGAGCTTTTACAAGTGATCAAATGTTTTGGGCACATTTGTTTTTAGGGGTTCTGCTCAAGACTCCCTAAATGCACCTCATTTTCAGCACCTGCCAGTGATCCCACCCCCAGAAAATGACCAAACACCATGCAGATCTCTTTTTAAAATCTAGTACACAACTGTCTCTATTACTTTGGAAGTTGTGGCCATAATTTCTTGCATTTTCTGGACTGCAGTGTCTGTTCCTGCTCTTTGCCTGTCTTCTTAGACTGCAAGACTTTGAAGAAAAAAGCACATTGTCCTTTTGGCTTTATGTAGTTCCTTGCACAATATTTGTTAATGAACAAGCATGCAAACAAAGGAATTAATTCCATTTAAAACATGCAGAATATTTGAGACTCTAAATATTTCTGATGGGGCGGTGGTTGTGGAAGAGTCTGTTTTACAGTGCCTGTGGGTCAGCTGCACAATAAGAAAACAAGGGCCATATTTAGGTTTATTTTGTAGGTCTGATACATAATCCTTCCATTAAAGCTCTTTCCCTCCCCAGCCATCTCTTACATGGGGAGGAGACAGGGCAACCTGGACAATTACGGAACAGCAAAATCCAAATGGAATTTGGGAGATGGAGGGAAGAATAAACAGGGACAAACATCAGGTTCTGCCAAGAAAGCACCTGGAACAAATGTATTTTTCTGTTTTTGTTTGCTAAGTGAGTTCACCTGAAGAATTGCCTGGAATTTAATAGTGGCATTTCCTGAGGAACAGGTTTGAAATGAGCTTAATCACAACCCAGTGATACTTTGCTAATTTTATAAAAGGCAGACAATTATTGGACACTTCCGTGGGCTGTTGAAGGGGTGTGGGTAGAAAATGCACAGGCAGGAAAGGAAAAAAATCAACAGGGCATCCACCAGCAAGCCAGGCTGGTTTTCTTTATTCCTTCCAACATTGCCCCTCCAAAGTGTCCCTGAGGAGAAGCACGTCCAGCTGCTCACTGCTGAAGTTCTCACAGAGCTCCCATTCCAAGCACTGGGAACCCATAAATGGGACTGCATTTTCATGTGGGCTCTGCTTACCTTTTAAGCCTCAGCCAGGCTTCCAAAGTTACCCAAGAGCTGACATCTCCAGCTCCTTGTCAGCAGTGGCAGTGAGCATTTACTCCGGTGCTCACACTGCAGCTGCGCTCTCTTAAAAAATTCCATTTTCGTGGTTGCTCAATGGTTGCTGTGTCCAGTGCTCTGAGTGGAGGTAGCTTCAAATTCAGAAGCAGAGTTTTCCCAGGCCAGGCATTTTTATGGACACTTGTTTTATCTTGTCAGTGCTTGTGCACATGTTGTGCTATTTGTGAAGCAGTGAGATAAAATCAAGCCTATAAACATATATTTCATTGCAGGAGTGGTTGATTTTCCATGAATACATTCACACAGGCAGTCTGGCTGAAGAGAGGCAGTTGTACACAACTAATCAGGGTTAAAGAACAGCTTGATTTCATAACTTGAGTGAACAACTGAGTCATTACCAGCTTTGAGGGGTAAAAAGACATCTAACTTTTTCCTGCAATAGAAGTAATAATCATCTTTTTTCTTTTCTTTCTTCTTGCTCCAGGTTAGAAAGTATTGCCCAAAGTTTTAAATATCTTATGTTCTTCTATTTTCAAGCTTTCCTGAGCCTATTTTTTTTTTCCCCTGAACTTTTCCAACTGGAGAATTCCCAGCTTTTTCCAGAAACTGTTATCATTAGTTCATAAGTGCGTGACCTGCTATACTTCTTTTATTCTCCCAGTTCAGTTCCTAATGTGTGACAGTTTGATCCTTTGCTGCACTGGCAGTATCCCAAACTCTCATCAGAAATTTTGATGAATGTGTTCCTGTGCATTCCTATCATTGTGCCAAGACCATTCATGAAAAGAATGGAAGAGATCAGTCCCTAAGCTGCTCCTTTCACTACAGCACAGGGATGTTTTTGCTTCCACCTCCAGGGTGGAAATCCCTATTTGTGACAGAAATCTCCTTTCTCTTGCCCCCAGCCCTGACAACTGCGAGCTCCTCCCATGGTCCCAGTGGAGAAACCCGAATTGAGAGAGGTTCCCTCCAGACAGATCACAGTGATGTTGCAGATAGGCCAGATGGCTTTTTTTCCCCCGTGGATTTATGTTTGCTGGTGATCTGGTGAAGATGCAGAGTTCTCAGGGGAGAATCTCTCTTGGCAAGGTCTTTGTCCCTCAGAGAATGGGCCTTGAGAGCCCCCACAGAGCCAGGGTCACTCTCTGGGCTGCTTGAGCTCTACTCTGCTTCTCCTCCTCCTCACTCTCGCCCTAAGAAACTTCTTTTTCAGGTGCCTCCTTTAAACCCAGCTCTTACACAGAGAAGTTACTGAGAGGTTTTGGAAATCACACTCATTTACCCAGACATTCGAACCAGCTTTGCCGGGTTATTTGTAGTAGTACCAAGAACTAAATTTTCTAGGCTTTAATTCTTTAATATATATATAAAAATAAAAGTTAAAAAAAAACCCACAAGCCTAAGTTCTGATGACAGAAATGTCTTAAATTCTAATAGTAAATTACATCGAAGTGAGATCAGTCCATCCTATATCAGGTGCCTGTTTCCACTCTGTTTAGTTAGCCAAGTATTGAATTAATAGAAAAACAAACAAAAAAAGCTCTTATGAAGAGCAGATTGTATGAGCACAAATCTCCCAGCAGACACCAGATTCTGCCAGAACGGCCCAAAATTCAGTGTCGGATTTGCCAGTGAAAAAGAAAAGCCCCAGAGGAGCAAGAGGGAAATCTGTCTCCAGTCTGTGTGTACGTCGTAAGTGATGAGCTGATCTGGGGCTTTTAAGTTATCTGCTCAGAATGGGATTCTGTCTAAAAATACTGGAAAAGGGAGACAATGAACCCAAAAAGCAGCATATTCACAATGATGGAAGGATGGAAGGAAACACCTTCTCCAGGGTGTGCAATTAGATTGCAGATTTTGGGGCTGCAGGAAGCTGCTGAGGTGAGACTTTAGCTGTAGTCAGAGAAGGAATTAGGAGATATGTGTGGCTAATTGCAATTTCTGCAGCCAGAGCTTCTGCAGAAGTGAAAGGAACAGAAAACCCAGAGCACGACTTCTTTCTGCAGCATTGCTGGAGCTCCTTTCAGGCAGCTCTGGCGCTGCCTGGAAGCAGGCACAGAACCTCCATCTTTGGGCACAGCTTTGGGTGCCCTCTGCTCTGCCTTCTCCTCCTGCTGTCTCCCTTGCTCCCATTCCTCCAAAAGGAATGAAGTCCAAAACTCTTTCCAGTAAAACTGCAGACTTTGGACCTGATCCTGCAAAGTTTTGCTCATGGTAATGGTGCTCTCTTGGGTTGGGAGCTGAATGCTGGACTCGGCTGTGCCCACCCAGCTCAGACCTGCTCCACAAGGGCACAGCAGCCCCCTAGAACTGCTCCTTGTAGGACCTTGCGGTCCTGGCAGCTCAGTTTTCCTGAGGAGGGGCTGGAGGGTCTTTGTGCTCCCTTCTCCACGGTTAGTGTCTCCCTCCTGCTGCCCACTTCCCCCAGGGCTGCCACCAGCACCTCCATCCCAGTGCCAGGTGCTGCTGGGCCTCCACTGCAGCCCCATCTCCCTCCTCGTCTGTGGCCACTCACAAACAAACAAACAAAACTGAAGGAACGAAATCAAATCAGACTCTAAATGTGGGGTTTGAGGCTTGATCTTGTTTCTAGTTTAAAATGTTGTGTCAGGTCTGACTTTTAGGAGTGTGGGAGCTGTAAGTCCCCAGTGAAGTCAGATATTCTCTTTAAACATATTTTCTGTCTTTTAAAAGGCATCAAGGGATTTTTATTCCTCATCGGATCCTACATGAGATCAAATGACACCCAGAGCTGTTTAGGCAAGAGCGAGTAGCCTGAAAAGTAAGGGTAGAGAAAAAACAAGAGTAGTTATGATGTCAAAAACATCTCTGAGCCTGGTTCTGCCTTCTTTCCTCCCAGAGAGGTCTGTGAGCTGCCCTGAAGTTTTTATATTTTGTAGTCCTAAGTAACTCGGTGTCACAGCAACAGGACTTCTAGGAAAACATGACTTTTTCTTTCTTTTATTTTTTTTATCTTGCCCTGAGTGTTTCAGCCAATAGCTTTCAATTGACTTCTCTTCCTGCTCCCCTCAGTTGCTGGCACCTAAAGAGAAAGATATTTAATTTTACTGAAATGTAATGGCGAGCTGATCAGAATAAAAGGTGAAATAAAGCCAAGGCTTTTCAGCCCCCGGCACACCAGCAACACTTTACAGATCCAAGGGGTCTCTGCATGCAGCTGTCAGTGGTGCCATGGCTGTTGTGACGTTTTTGACACAAACGAACCCTGAGGGCAGCTTGCAGGGCTTTGGGCACGCAGGGAGCAGGGAGGATGCTGTGCCCACCGCCTGGAGGCAGCTTCTGAGAGCCTTGCTGTGCACAGAGGGTCTGTGAGGTTTTTACATGAGAGGAGGGCCTTGAAATCCCTTCTAGAGATGGCATTAAAGGACTTATTCAGGAGAGCACTGCAGTCAGCAGAGAGACTCCCACTGCCTTCAGCCAGCCCTGCTCCCATCATCAAAAGCCCATTTTAGGTGATGTCATCCCTTCCAACAAAAAATGTCCGTGGATTTCATGGGGTGAGCTCAGTCCAGCCTATGAGTGCCTTCAAAAAGTCTCTCATGCTAAGTCTTGAAAAAAAACTCCCCACGTGTGCAGGCACGCTCCTTGGGCCTGAGCTGTCCCTGTGAGCAGAGAGGTCTGAAAAATCTGCACGAGCTCTCCTCAAGGGAGTTTCTCACGTTGAGGGAATGTGCATTTGCACCAGCCAGGGAAAGGTGGAGAGGGAGGAAGGCAGAGAAATAAAAGGATGCTTATGAAAATTGAATGGAAAAAACCCCATTACTCAGTTTCAAATCTCTCTCTTTTTAATTTATAGTGACTTTTTTAAAAACTATTAGTGCAGTGTTCAGGTATAAAAATACCTTACATGACACGATTTTTTTTTTATTTACAAGTGCATATATAAATATCTCATTAAGTTAAATATTGTTTTCCTGTGTTTCCTAACTGTTAGGAAAGGCAAGAGAGTAAATGATACCCTGGTCAGCTGAAACCAGGACTGTGATGGTTGTGGGTAATGAGAAGGTGACTGGATTAATTCTTCAACTACACTGCTAACTAAAAAACTGCCCTTAAAAACCCTACAGTTTCTGTAGGAGAAATGCCTTTGTGCTCAAAAGTCCTTTAATAATCTTATCTTTACCAGAGAGAAGTATGATTAATGAATTATGAAATGAATCACTATCATTGAGAATTCTTTTTTTTTTTTTTTACACGGTTACAAAAGTTGACAGCACTCCTTCCAATGCCTTTCAGAAAGAACCTGTTTTAAGTGACCTAAATTGTACCATATCTCTCTTCCACTTTTCTTTCATGTAGTAGAATTATTAAATCTAAAAGGAGTGGGCAAAATCATTCTTTTTATTATTGCCTTGCTTTTTGTGGAATTTTACCAAGCATTGAGTTGTTTTGGAAAACCCCAAAATTTGATTGGGAGATACTATAATTAAATTAATAATAATAGTACGATAATACATGTAGAATACCTCTGATAATGTTACCAAAAAAAAAAAAAAGTCTCTTCATACTTCTTGGAATTAAAGAGACTTTAAAAATGGGTGTAAATGAGGGTGAGAGTTACAGTTTGTAACACTCATGTCCCAGCTGAGCTCTCTGAGTAACTTTGTGAATTGCCTGGAAACTTTGGCTCAGCTGTACAAATAACAGGAAGAATCATCAGAATAAGAAGAATAACAGAGGGGGCTATTAGGCCAGACACTTGGGAAGAAGGGAAGTTTTATTTTTAGCCTTTTAGCCGTAAAGTTTTATTTCACGAGCCACTTCCTTTGAAGAGGTTTGGCACACCTTTTGCAAGGGATGGCTCCCCGTGTTGTGAGAGCAGTGAATGAGCCAGGTAGTCAGGATCTATTCTTAGTAGCCACTCACTCAGAGAAAAGAATGTGTTGGGTTTTTTTACCAGATTCAAAACCTCTTCTTTTATCTCGAAACATGGGGAGTCAGATTAAATTTGCAACGTTTATTGTGCTTGATTTGATTGCCAAAACTCTATTACTCTAAGGTAATAGGGAATTCAAGTGAAAATGTGAAATAAAGCTTTTCAAAGTTCTTCAGACATATTCATTGGCCACAGTATAAATAGGCCTCTGATCTGTGATACACCTTTCCAAAAACCCGTGGGATTTTTGTTGTTGTTGTTGAAACAGGTCTTGTTTTCCCCCAGGAAAGCATTAACATCTCCCCTTGCTTTAGGGAAGCATTCAACACCTTCCTCTCCCACTGCTCCCAGTGCTGCACATCCCAGCAGCCAGGGCTGGTGTCACAGTCTGCTGCAGAAGTTCTAAACCCAGAGCTGGATGGTTTCCCCTCAGCCCACTCTGCTGCAGACCTTTTCCAGAGCACAGCAATCCCTCAGTCCTTCCGCCGTAAATGTAAATCCTTCCTCTGCTTGAATGTATTAACGTGGAGGTGTCAGCGAGACACTGAAGTGTAGATGTGGTACCTGAGAGCACCAGGCTGGGGAAATCCTGGGGGAAATTTCCTGGGGGAAATCCTGGAGCTGGGGAATCTGCCCTTATCCTCCAGGACAGGACCTGCTTGTGGCCATTCTGGTGTTTAGCACAAAGGGGCAGCAGCATTTCCACGTCTGGCATTCAGACACAAAGCACTGCAGCTCTGAGCATCCCCGTGCTTCCTTCAGCTCAAACCCCCACCAGGGGATGGGCAGGAAGGGCCAACCTTTGCTGCAGTGCTGGTGGAAAGCTGGACTCAGCTCCTGGGTGGTGCCTGCAGTCACAGCTCCCCGGGTGAGCTCCCTGTGGACGTGGCCGTCCCGTTTGGTCTCTGTTGGCAGCACGTGGAAATCTCAGCTGCTGCAGCACTGACATCCTTCAGCCAAGCTTCCAGGGCCTTGGAATCTGGGCCCTCCTCCATGAGGTGGCTGTAAATTAATTTTTCTGTCCAATGGAGTGGCCGAGCAGGGCATTGTTCAGGGCTTGAACTCGGTCCCTGGCGCGGCTCCCCGGGCTGGGCGAGGGATCACTGCACGCTGCTCCTCCAGAGCTCCCTCTGAGCTCCAGAGCATTTCCAGATGGATGGAGGGCTGCCACCGTGCTGCACGGAGGGACTGAGGGCGGGAGGGCAGCTCTGGAGTCCTCCCTGCCACCCCAAAAGACACATCTGCCTTTAGCTTTGACTATTCCAGCTTTTCAGGAAGGACAGCCTTCCATGAGGTTTAATTACGGGGGGTTCTGTTTGATTTATGATTCTTCTGTGTCAAATCAGTCAGACCTGTCCTCCAAAGCTGGGCCAGCAGCTCTCTAGACCTCTCTGATGGTCTGGCAGTTGCTGACAAGAGCCTGAGATTTGCTGCATGTGTTGCAGCCTCCTCTGCCAGCTGTGAGAAACTCCAGGACTGGGTGATACAAATATGAAGGCTTAGGAAAAGTTGAGTTTTGGATGTGTAGGTGCCGTGGGCAAATCCCAGCCAGCCTTCAGATATTCCCTGTTGTACTTGGACACATCCAGGGCCCCAGGCATCACATTTGGGTCTTCCTGGGCATCCCCAGGATCCACCCTGAGGGTATGAACACCAAGCTTTCTCAAATATAACCAGTGTAATCTGATAGCATGTATAGAACAGCAGGCCTTAGCAGGGTTCTTGCTGATTTTTTTTCTGGAAACCAGCTAAATCACACTTAATTCTTGAGTTCTAGCTTCTCTATAAAGTAAATTTCCTGTTCTTTATTTCTTTACTGGAAAAAAAATGGGATAAATTCTCAATTGCTGGGACTCGTTTCAGCTCCACTCACTTTGGTGGAGTTTGACTGGCTTACCCCAGCTGAAAACCTAGCTTGCTGATCTCTGACTTTTACATATTTTGCTGAATTTCCTCTTTCCACTTCTACAGTTTTTCCTTTTAGACATATTTTCCAGCACTTTGCATCCTTCTCTCTTTTGGTTTATTAAAACAACCTTCACAATTTTCTTGTTTTCCCTTCCAGTCTCTTCCCACAGCTCTCTTAATTCTTCCCTCGTTCCCATTGCTTGTGGAGGGAGCCCAAAGTCTCTTTGGTGCATGGAAAAACATCAAGAGAGAGTTTGGTGCAAGAGGGGCTTTTTCAAAAGAGGCTTTATGAATCACTCTGCATGTGCAGGTGACATCATCGCACAAGAAAACTTGGGTTTATACTTAGATCTCACTCTCTGCATAGGCAAGGCCTTCATCTGAACCCAAAAACATCCCCAAATACACAGGCAATTTGACTTGCTTGAGAAATACCATTAAAATCAGCAAAACTAGCTGCACAAATGAGGTCACACCAGGCTGTTGGGCAGCAACAGAGAGAACTGCAACAGGCAGAAGAATAAAATTGGAAAGGAGGCGATGACTGAGGATTTTGACCTGTTAAAAAGCCATCATATTTCACCCAATAATTCCAGGGAACACACTGTATGTTTTCTCCCTAAAACTTTTACACATCAAATATTGTTTTAATTTTGCATTTGCTTTCAATCCTTGTCTTTTGTCTCATTCTTAATTTCTTAGGAACTACGGAGCTCGGACTGGCTTTTCTCCAGTGATGCTTTTGCCCTGATGGAATAAAGCAAAACAATTTTTGCCCCCACTCTGACAGTGAATTAATTCCATGTATGTTCCTCATTCGTCAGCTGTTTCCTAGTCAGGAAAGTTAGGGCTCAGGAGAGCTGCCCTGGGGCCGTGGCTTGTTCCAGGAATTGGTCTTCCCCACGCTTTAACTTCTCATCCAGAAATGCCATTGCACTCACCACCTCACAGCATCACATGCCCAACGTCTCTGAGTGCCCTCACAAACCTCTATAAAAGGCAATTCTAAAGTTATCCATACAGGCAACCTTTTGTCTTGGTTTTTTTTTTTTGTTTTCCTTTGATCTTCCTCAGAAGCTTGAAGGGAGAAGGAAAGAGAATGTGAGAATGTGATGGCAGAGAGGTTTTTTCATCCTCTGTTGCTGCTGCTGTTCCGTCTTGTCCTAACCAGGGCTCTGCCTATCACCACACCTGGACTCAGGATATGGTTTGCTCCCAGGTCGGGCTGGCAGGAGTTTCTGTCTGTTACTTTGCTCCCACTCTTTTGCTCTGGGGAATCTCCCCTCTGTCCACCTGGCAGGGATGGGTTTGTGTGCTGGTGTCACCTGGGCTTGACTCCCTTCTCCTGTGAGACTGCGGAGGCCTGGAGCAGCGATGGCTTTTCACGCCTGCTGTTTCCATCTGGGGCTCGTGGTCCAATCCCGTGTGTCCTCGGAGTGCTGCAGTCCCAGTTTGACCTGTGACTTTAATCCAGTGGTGTCGGGGACAGGCTCAGTGGCCTGTGCTGCTCGGGGGGACAGGGGACATGATGGAGCTGTCCCTTCTGGCCCCCAGCTTTATGGAGCCTGCCTGACTGAGATTCTGTCATAAATCAGGGGCAACAAATCAAATGGGAGACCACAGCCTCTCCTACACACACCTGCTAACCATAAAAGCTGGGGAGGGAGGGAGGGCTGGGGGATGAAGGGACACAGCAGTTGCCAGCTCAAATCCAGCCATGGGGGTCTGAAAGGTTTTACTGACTGCAGGATTTGCAGCAGCCTTTGTGAAAGGAGTTTGGTGGCCTCTGTCCATTTCCCAGTGAGCATAAAAAACTCAACACCCTTTTAAGAGCTCCCATAAACTGGCATAAGCTCTCCTTTTCAGAAGTTTTCTTCATATCAGGGTATTCATTGGCTGAATAGTGATTTTCCTCATCTTGTTGGCTGGTTTGGGGGATAAACAAGGGTGTTTGTTTTTCAGAAGTGACAGCTTCCCAGAAGCCACAAATTCTTACACAAGTGCTTGTGCTGAGCTGCACTGCCATGCAGAGAACATAGGAAACACAGACCCTCCAACAGCGCCTTGTCATGTTAAGTTCAAGTTCTTAATTTCTTTTGGTTTGAATATATTAAGATTTCACTGTGAAAATAGTTCCATGGACTGAAAGTATTAAAAATAAATAGATAAATAAATTGGACAAACCTGCAGCAAATATTTTCATTTTCAGACTGACTTGAACACTTAGAAGCCCCGTGGCTGAAGCTTCTGGATGGTGGAGTTTTCACAGATCAGCTTCAGATTAATTTCCATAGAGTATCCATGCCCCTGCCATGAAAACAGATTGTTACCATTTAGTATTTCATATTTGGAAAAAGACACTTCCTAATTTGCTAAAGAATGGTTTAAATGGACATATAAATGTTTCATGAACAAAAGCAGCTCCAGGAAATATCTGCCCTTAGGTTTCTGCGTTACACTCACTGTGGCTTGTAACAGATGTATTGTTTTATATCTTCAGAGTACAGTAAATTCATTCATGAAGAAGCAGCTCAGTGATTCCCCAGGTATTTTCTGTATCTATTCAGTATTAGAGTAGGCCATGACATGCATTAATTGTTCTTGTGAGTCCCTCTTTGTGGCTTACAGTGAGAGCACAAAAACTGAATGCAACAAAACTGCAAAGTCTGGCCAAGTGCTTCACACACAGACAGTGAATATCCTGAGTTGGAAGGGACCCACAGGGATCATCCAGTCCATCTCCTGTCCCTGCACAGACACCCCAACAATCCCACCCTGGGCCCCCCTGGGAGCGTTGTCCAAAGGCTCCTGGAGCTCTGGCAGCCTTGGGGCCGTGCCCATTCCCTGGGGAGCCCGTTCAGTGCCCAACACCCTCTGGGGGAAGAACCTTTCCCTGATACCCAACCTAACCCTCCCCTGGCACAGCTCCAGCCATTCCCCAGGTGCTGTCCCTGTCACAGGGAGCAGAGCTCAGTGCCTGCCCCTCCTCTTCCCGTTATGAGGAATTTCCTCAGCAGGCACTTAATTCTCCAGCCATATAATAGGTTCATCCATCTATTGCACAGCCCCAAGAAACCCCCTCTGCACAGAGAGACTCTGTGGGACATTTGAGTAAAATTGGATGATGGGGCTCTGGCAGACCCCTCTTTCCTGCACCCCGGTGGCTCCGTCCCTGGATTTGCACCATTCCCAGCCACTGGCAGTGGGATGTGCAGGGCTTGCACAGGAGGAGGCCCAGCCCTGGCACCTCAGCTGGGCGTGTTTGGCCCACAGGTGCCCAGCCTGGCGTCCTCTGAGCCGCAGCCAAACCTCTCCTCTGTCTCCAGGGGCTGGCAGGCTCAGCGTGGCACAGGCAGCTGCTGCCCCAGAAGGGGAGAGGGTGGTTGCCCCACTAATCCTTCCCAGCCCTCTTTCTCCCCGGAGGAGCAGGGAGGCTGTGCCAGGTGCCCGGGTAGGTGGTGACTCTGTGGGCACAGGGGCCACGGTGCTGCCGAGCCTTTCCCCACACAGCACCTGCTGCAGGACCCCTGGGCTCACTGCTGGGTTTGCAAACACGAATCTCATTGACCAAGAGCTGAACTCTATAAAATAATCGCTTTATGGCCTTCTTTGTGACCATTGCCATGAATCCAGGTTTCTCCTGGCTGGTTTTTGGCTCAGGCAAACAGGTCCCCAACAGCAAAACAAACACTTTTCACTTCTCTCCTCCTGAAACCCAGCTCTCGGCACCTGCAGTGCGAAAAACCACACTAGAGAAAATCATCAAGGGGGTGACTGCCTGTCCCCCTGTGGGTGTAACAAGCCTGTGTTTGAGAGGAGCACGTTGTGGCAACAGCCACTGAAGGCATGCATTGGAACTTGAGACAGGGAAAAACCATTTAAAAATTATTCTTTGTAGTACCCCTGAATTCCCACTTTCACCCCCAACACTTATCACAAGCCTCATTTAAGCAGGGAAACATATCTGAAATTGACTTACTTGTCTTTTCCCTTTTTATTTTTTTTTCGAGGAGGACAATCATAAGCAAAAAAAAATATTTTTGTACACTGGGTTCTCAAAACAACATGAGTGATTTGCAAACCCCAGTCACCTAGTACTTCACCCCTCTAATTACAGCCAAATGAACTCTGCCAGCCTTTCTTCCTTTCAGAATTAAATCGTTAATGAAATTAGGAGAAATGTTAACTACTGTTACCAGTAAAGTGGCTTTGTTGTTGTACTTGTCTTTCCCCATCAAAACACGTTTTGTAAAGACACCAAAGTTCCCACAGTTTTTTGATGGGTGTTTTGTCTCCCCACAAGACTCCTTATCTGCAAGTTTTATTTCTTGCTTACAGCACAGCCAGGAGAGCAGGCTGTTCTTGCTGCATCCATGAATAAACAGGCAGGCACACACTTGTAAAGCCACTATGACAAATTAATGCACAAACAACCCTCAGGCTTGCACCTCCCAGTTCCAAAATGAGCAGTGCTTGCTTATTTTTATTGTTCACATGCAGATGAATCCTTAGCAGTGGGAGTGCTTTTTTCCTACGTACCCTTTTCTCTCAATTCTTTTTTGGGCTTAAAAAATTGCTCTTGGTAAGGCAGCGTGGGCCACTCCTGTGTCAGAGCAGAGATGCTTCATTTGTTGTGTTCATTTTACCAGAGGGGAGTTTCTGGGCATTTCCAGTGAGAACTGGCTGCCTGTGAAAGGTTAACAGTCTGAAAACCAAGTCCACCTCGTGCTGGCTTGGCCATTGGACTTGATGATCTTAAAAGTCTCTTCCAACCTCGACAATTCCATGAATCTGTGATTTACAGAGCCGGGCAAACAGATGCAGGGCCAGCTGAGATAACACGTGTCTGTACAAGTGTCTGACCCCAGAGGGTTTCTTGTGGGTGACCATTCCACAGGGATTGTGCACAGAGGGGTTTATTTTAGGAACTCAAACACAGCACTCCTGTTTGTACCCGGAATACACCCTCCAAGGATCCTTTCTTCATTTCTTTACAGGAAACTCCACTGAAAAATTCACATCTTGAGGCTTTTTACAGCAGCACAGGAGCTCAGAAGGGAGCAGCTCTGTGAGCCCACACAGGAACCTGCAGGCCAGGGTTGCAACTGGAAAAGAGGAGGGAATTCATTGCCTGCCCATCCCTCGCTCTGGGGAGCCAGAGGGCTCCAGGGCTGGGCACTGACCAGGCAGGAGCAGCTGCAGAATTGCTCAGCAAGAGATGTTTTGCTGAACAAAACACTGACTTAGCACAATGATCTCCCATTGGAATTTGTCATTGGCAGGAGCCTTGGTGCAGGGAAGGATTCCTGCTCAAGAGAGCAAGATCTGCCCTGGCTGGGGTGGCAAAGGCATCTCTGGGTTGCTCCCTGCCCTGGTGCAGCATCTCCCTGAGGTGTGGGACACTCACATCCAAGTTCTTGCCTTAAGAAAGATGTGATTTCATTTACAGAGGAGGGAGCTTTTAGCATCTTGGTTACTGTCATTGAACAAAAAACTTATGTAAAGGTCTTAACAATGGAGATAATTCAAAATGAGTGCAACTGGCTCAACAAGGAAGTTTTGCATAAGAGAGCACACATTTTATCAGCTCTGCAAAGTCCAGTTGCTCAGAGATCAGCCATGTTACTCATCTCTTCACATCATTAATTTGTAATTCCCAGGAAATGCAAAGGGGTCTCAGCAGCAGCGCAAAAGTGAGAATAACACTGTGGGCAGTGAATTCATGCCATTTTTATCAGGTAGTGCATGGTAATATAAATGTGTGTAATGCCTTAAACCACACAGGGCTCAGGGAAGTGCACACAGTGCCATCCCAGGTGCGACTGCAGCAGCTGAGCTTGATGTAGCTTCGTCTGTGACCCTGTCCAAGCCCCAGTGCCCCTTCCTCTTGCACAGCTTTGCAGCCAGCCAGAGCCCCCTGAGTTTCCTGCTCCCCGTGCAGCAGTGCGTGGGGCAGCTCTGGGGCAGCCCGGGTGTGCCTGTCCCTGTGGCTGTGTCCTTGTGGCTGTGTCCCTGTGCCTGT